>SZWC01018647.1:6964-18175 GCA_023375785.1 Penium margaritaceum
AGATAGAGAAAGAGATAGAGAGGTGGGGGGGACATGATGAGGAGATCATGCCTCTTGATGACACCTTACCATGTAACAATCATTTTAACCATTGCAGCCTGCATAACTGAAGGATGTGGTGAACATTTTTTTTCTGCGTCATGTCTCTCGGCTGAGATGAGATACTGCTGAGCATGTGAGACACACCTGGTTGATTGTTCCTGCATGCACATTCATGTTACTTCTTTGCTGCATGCCTCCAATCTTTCTGTGAGGGAAACTTTCTGTTGTAACTTTGTTTTGCAGTTCCTATCAGAACTCCTATCAAAAGAAACGTATACATTTTGATAGGTGTGCTACATCTCTTACAGTGTTTACTCTCACGTCATTGCACCGTGATTTGCAGAGCGACACCTGCATGAATGTTGCAAAACATTTTGGCCTCACAAGAGGCTATGAGGATCTGGAATCCCTGAACCCTTGGCTGCAGTGTAATTTTGCTCCAGCGGTCAGCCCGGGGATGCAGGTGAGTAGTGCAAGAAAAATAGAAGACAGTAGCAAGTTTGGATTCCATTGTGGAGGCATGTCGGGTGAGACTGATTCTCAGTTTTTTTTAAGGAATAGTCAGCTACGCCACCCTAGTGGTACTCCGTCCACCCACATGGGCCACCAAGGTGAGTTTTTCCACATCTGGACCCAAACCCTGGCTTTGTCCAAATCAGGACGTAATCCAAGGGAACTTTGCCAGAGGTGCACGTGAACCATGGCCTCCAATCTAGGAGTCTGCCCTCATACCATTGGGATTGGTGAAGTGGATCACAAAGGTATGAAACATTGTTTGTGCATCCTTTGCAGCGGGGGGTTTGTCATTTGTCTGAGTATGATTCTTGAATGGTACCCTCTTTCTTTTCCTGTCATTACGTCTTGGCAAGAATTGAAATTCTTTTGAGCCCTTCAATGATCGCTATTTCATTTTGTATGTTTATCTTCCTTGTCTTGTGTACCGTTGCCTCAAAGGTATCTTCTTGCATTAAAAAACATCACAATCTATCGATGCTAGCAGGAGAAACCGTCGACAACACTCCTGTCCATTTGGACACGAGTGTTGTCAAGGGTTTCTCTTTAGGAGGGGTGACACTTGTGCATGCGCCAAAATTTTGACGGAAGACGTCAGTGCCAACAAGTATTTTGGGGCACTGATTCTCGTTTCTGGTAGGACATATGTACGTGGAAGAAGAGAGCAACAGGTTTCAGGGCAGAGGAAACAGAAGCCAGAAGAGGAAATGGCCCCCTTTCTCCTCCAGGATGTATTGTAGATTACATCTGAAAAAGAAAGAGGGCACATGGGTGAATATCTTTGCTCTGAGACCATACGGTCCTCATGCAGCAACACTTCCTGCCCTCCATTCTCCAGGCTGAAGTTATGGATGCCTGTGCATTACTACCAGATTCCTGCAAGGAAGAGCCGTTGGCCGAAGAGGGTCATTGTGTGAGCAGACCGACCCGGCTGATCCTCTGCCATACGCAGACTTCGTCCTCTCTCCAGGAACATTGGCTACCAGCCTACACGTGAACCTGCAACAGTATGGAACCGGCGCACTTAAGTTGTCCCACACCACCGTTTGTGGTATTCTCCATCAGTGCTTCCACATCTGGCAAGGCATTACTCTAATCCCTCAGCTGATGGGCCTGAACATCCTCTGTGGTAACCTCGACCGCCCAAACAATGTCCTTTACCATGCCAAGGAGAATGAGATCTGCGCTGAGATCCCCCACAAGTCCCTGCGGCATTGGCAGCAGATGTGATCCCAAGCACTCTTTGCTAACTCCTCGCAGATGGTGCGGTCACTACTAAAAAGTGGCCAGACCCTGCGTTCTGCGTAATCTCTGCGTGCAGTAGCACGTTTACCCCTGTTTCTCAAGGATCCCGTGAGGCAGGCCCAATGCAGTTTATCCTTCACCATGGAAGTAGCCCTGAGCTGGAGATGGGCCTCCCAAATCCTTCTGCGCCATATGTGATCAATCATCCTAAAGTTCTACACTTTCAGAAATTGTACACTCCCAAACATGTGCACAGAAAAGTGTACTGGGAGTGGAACCAATAAGTGAAGATGGATCATGAACCGAAACTGCTCTGTATCATAGGAGAATCAAACTTTTGTTTTTGCGCCAGACACGGACGTATCTGTGGGTGCTAGTGTCATACATTCACTATTGTGAATGTTTAAAAACTCATCAATGCATGACGGCTCATCGGTTCGCTGCGTCTGCCCCCAGTGAGGGTTTGTCGGAGATGGGGGGGTGTGTGTGAACGGCGGACAGGCCGCGCGAGGAGATTGTGCGGTGGGGAGGAGGGGAGCCCAGCACGGCAGGATGCGTGTGCAGCCGGTGCGTGCCTGAGAGTGGCAGTCAAGCGGGCATGGCTGCGGGCGGCCATGCCAATGATGCCACCGCTGCAGAAGCCGCAGGGTCACACGCTGCTGCTGCCAATGCTGACAATCGTGTTGACGGCGCTCGCTCGCGTGAGGGCGAACGCTCTGTGGCGAAAAAATCAAAAGCGCAGCCGCGGGGGGAGGCGGTGATGGAGACGCCGAAGAGCTGCCGCAAGGTGGCTGACGCGCTGGCACGGTGCACGCGGCAGCGCCATGGAGCGGAGAGAGACGTCGTGTGCTGGCCCCTGGGCCGGCGTCTCACACAGTGCTTGATTCAGGAGGTTTGCAACTCGGAGGTGGAGCGAGTCCAATGGTTGTGCAGCAGCAGCAGCACCCATGCAAAGCGCCAAGCATGCGCAAACGCGCAGAACAATCTGGCGGTGTGCCTGCAATCTCAGCAGCTAGGGTGACGGTTCTTTGGGCAGGCCGCAATGTGTCTCCACCTTCCAAGGGAAAGAGTTGTTTGGTATCAAAAAAAAAACTCATCAATTCAAGAATGTTCCACCTGATAAACTACTTCTAGAGTGTATCTACTTAGGTTTGTCAACTACACCATTATGCACTGCCCAACATGTTGCTTGCAAGAATATAGAAGAAGGGTTGTGCTATGTTTCTCCATCCCTCTCATCATCTGAAGGTGCTTACAGTGGAAGGAAGGGAAAAAAAAATAGTAGAGCACTACCTCATGGCTTCCAAGGAAGGCAGGGTATCAATGACAAGAGCGACTAGCTTCTCTAGTTCCTCTAATGAAAAAGAACATTGAAGCCCTATCTTCCTAGCCCCTGGATGGAGCCAGTACGACCATAGATTGGTGCAATGGAACAGACATAAGCAAGGTGTGCCCTTGGCTCTGCCCAACAGAGACCCAAACCACGGGACTCGCCTGAAGCCAAAGGGCCACTCCCTGGGACCCAACAGCACAGCACCTGAGCACCATCTAGTCAGAAACCTCTGGGAACAGCACGCTGCCAAACGTTTCCACCTCAACTAGCCACATGATGCGCTGCAATGAAACAATGAAGGATGCGCTGAGCTTCTAATAAAGCTCTCATCCCCACCACTGTTGCAGTGCCTCCAGAGAGGGAAGGCTGAAAATGACCAAAGCTAGCAGCTCCTCCATGTGCTCCTCCCACAGAGGACACAACAACTCCATCTGTCTAGGCTCTGGGAAGAAAAATCCAAAGAGGTCAACAAGACAGTGGAGCAGGGTTGCAGAGGAGCATGTGTATGCAAGGTGTGCTCTTGGTGCAGCTGCAAAAAGGTCCATGCTCCCCACGTCAAATGCCAACTACGCCTGGACCATCGCCAGCCTCTGCAGAGGACCTGCCTGGGAGTCCGTGGGGGCCTCCACCACCCCAAGGATCCCCAAAAGAGCATTCCAAACGGCTGATTAAGACCTTTGCAAGACCGTTAGCCACTCTGGAACAGGAGGAGTGCGCATACCCAAAAGTGGGCCCAAGGCACGATGCATAGGCAAAGCATCATCACGGCCGACTGCGGATCCTCCAACTGCAGCACGACCTGAAGCTCCTGGGTCTGCCCCGGTGGCTCCAGGGTGGTGTTGGAGCCGCTGGCCCAGCGCAAGGGTTCAAAAGCACCACCATGGTATAGGGTGTCCTCAACCTTGCCCATGGGGGGCTGCCGGCTTCATGGTAACATGAACCGCCATTCGTGTACTTATGCAAGAACATTTTATCATCAACATGCAAAATGAGTTCTCTTTCTCTCATGCGTCACATTCCAGATCTGTGTACGGCGCAGTGACGCGGCGTTATCACTTCCCAACTGCACGTGGTACTACACAGCACAAGAGGATGACACGTGCAAGACAATTTGGGACAGGAACGGCTTGAATGCAACAACTTTCTACATGCTCAATCCAGGAATCTACTGTGACAATCTGCAGCGTGCTAAATCTGGTGCCTTTTCTGGACAACAGGCAAGTGCAAGACATGCCTCAGAATGAACCCTGCCCGCTCCCCCATGCTCCTGTCCAAGCTGCCCCAGCCAAACTGTGTGCCCACCATTCTACTTTTGAGAGTACTGGTTGTCCACTAAACAGTCATGATTGTTCTGTGGGATGTCGTACAAAGTCTCCAATTCAGTGGACAGACCCCCTCCCCTCCCCCCCTCCCCCACCCTTGCATTCTCTACATTCACAATAGTTTGTTGGTGGCAGTTCATCATGCTCATTTTCTGGCTATAGTTGAGGGAATTCCTGATGACCTCTCGCGATGGTTTTGTGACTGATGAAGTTTCATCTATTTGGTTTGTATACCAGCAGCATTGGTGAGGCACACAATGCAATGCTCTGGCTGAATTTCTGTTTTTTTTCCATGCAATTGAGCCTTTATTATGCTTCATCAGATTACAGAGGCATGTTTTGAGCCTTCCTCCAGATTTTTGGAGGCATAAAAAGTCATGGATCTTCTCTTCCCTGAAACCTCCACCACCTCATGGAATGTTCAACCCATGTCACCATATTCTCATGAAGCTGCTCATCATGTTGCGTATCTGTTACATTCTTTTGATGTGCAACGATGCTCCTGCTTTTACAGGTATGCATTGCAGCTAGCACCACAGCATTCACGCAGTGTGTGGCAGGGAGTTCCCCTCGCACTCTAGTCAGTGGCGACAACTGTCTCAACCTTCTTGCACAGTTCTTCAGAACTAGGGCAAGAATGGCGAAGCTGAACAACGGTCTTCAGTGTTCTAAACAAAGCCTGGTTGTTGGAAAGACAATCTGTGTTCCAGATTCTGCACTTCAGAGGGCACCTCCACCCAAACTTAAGAAGGCAAAGTTGTCTCCATAACATGCATTCCGCCAAATGGGACCATCTTGTACACATCACCAAACTTTCTAGGTAGAATGATTTTTTTCTTGGCTACACCTCCCCAACCTCCACAGTTGTCACACCTTGATCTGTACTACCTACTCATGCAGAACCTAAACCATTGGAGGTTTGATGGCATTTTGTAGTGGTCAGACGCACTTCAGAAGAGTGTTTAAGGATGGTCAATGCATTTGGTGAAGTTTGTTTTTGCACTACAGAATCCATTCTCCATACCAGAATGGAAGACAGTTCACTTTCTGTGTTACCGTGGAGGTTGATTTGCACTCTTTTCAATACTGAAATTCCACAAAGTGATCCTGAGCAGAAACAAAAGCATGCTGTTCTCGTTAATGTGAACTTGTCTTCTTTGTATCTAGACTGTTGCAGTATCCATTAGTATTCATAGTGTTAAACCCTCCGTCCTTTGCATTTTCCCTCTGACCGGTAGGAGCTCTTGGCGAATGAGATGGCTTTCAGAATTGTTTGGTTTTATGTGAAACCACCCCACACGTTTTCACAAGACGTGTGGTAAGAATTATGTGGATTATGAAGAAAGCAGATGTGGTTCATTAAGCCAAGTTACCCCAGATAAACCCTCAAGGATACATATCTTCAATGCAACCATTTTTTTTCTACTTCTAGGTAACCAATGGAGGGCTATTTTAAAGAGGGACAACTGTATCGTTGGCAGGGTAGTGCACCATGCACTGGATGTTTTGAAACAGGCAGGTCTTGCAAAGACGGTCTGTTAAAGCACATTGGAATCTGGGTATGGACACAAAGGTGGTGTTGGGTCCTTTTCATTTATTCATTTTGAGCCTTTTGCATTCAATCTAGGATCACCAATGATTATCCTATTATGCATAATACCCATCATTGCATGGTAGGATACTCAATCATTGGTGAACCTTGCCAAACATCTAAAGGATTGAAGCATTGTATCCCTTCATGTTTGACATAGAACTTTGCTCGATCCCATTGATTGTGGGGTAAGTTATGAACATCCAAAGTGGACTGGTGCGAGGGAGAGCTAAATTATGGAAACTGGGGCAGCCCGCAAGGAGGTGATCAGGCTCACTAAGAGCCGCCTAGGCAGGACCAACTGTTTGTGAGAAGGGGTTACAGGTTGCACCGACAGAAATTAGGGAAGCAAATGTAGGTTTGCAGAGGACGCGAATGTCTCAATCGACTCTTGAGTGAGAAAATACATTGTCACAGCTTTCTAACAAGCCCTTATATGCCTCATTTGGCCAAGGGAGTACTGAGATACACTCTTTCAAAGCCTACCCTCTAGCACACTCTCCTAGCCTAGCGGGATGAGCGGCCGTCACCTTATCACACAAGAGAATTATGTCTCACACCACTTGGACGACCAACAATCATGGTCTGCACCTTCCTTAAAGTCTCTTGGAGGTCCTCTAGTCGCCTTTTCTCCTTGAAGGCCGCTCTCAGCCGTCCTGGCCAATAATCCTGCCCCCTTTTGAGCTCAAAGTGCTCAGGTCCTCACTTGAACCCGACCCATCATCTCCAAACTTTGGAAATCCATATCTCACTCAAACGGACTCCGTATTGAGTTCTGTAAAGTGCATTGCAACCTATGAAACATCCCTTATGCAACTATCATACCAGATGATTTCTATCAAGCAACTTGTTTTTTTCACTTTCTGGCACTCTCATATCCATCATTCTTCCACTTTGCGACAGGAAAAATCACACAAATTTGCACTGTCCCCTCACCTGCTGAAAGCGGTGCGCTGCCAGCGGCTTGGCAAGAATTCTGCCAGCATCATGCTTGAAGGGCAGAACTTGATCTGCACCACCTTCTTTGCCACGAGCTCGCGGATGAAGTGGTAGCGCAAGCCGATGTGCTTGGTGCGGGCCTGAAACTCGGCGTTCTTTGTAAGAGAAATGGCGCTCATGTTGTCACAGTAGATGGTGGTGGCTGTGGTCTGCTCCTGTCCAAGGCTTGCTAGCAGCTCACGCAGCCACACAGCTTCCTTTGCTGCTTCGCTGAGGGCGATGTACTCTGCACCGGTGGAGGAGAGGGAAACACACTCTTGCTTCTTGCTCCTCCAACTAATTGCACCTCCCCCGAGCACAAACACAAACCCACTGGTTGACCTCATTGTGTCCAGGCTCCTGCTGCTGCTGTCAAGGTAGCGCAGCACGCGCTTGACCGCCTCCCAATGCGGCACGCACGGATTCGCGTAAAACTTGCATAACACTCCCACTGCTTGGCTGATGTCAAGGCACGTGCCAACTGCTGCATACATGAGGCTTCCAACTGCTGCTGGGTACCGCACTGCATCCATGCGGCTGCTCTTTTGCATGCCGCGGGGAGTCTGCATCATGCTCAGATTTGCTCCCACTTCCGGTGGTGTTGTTGCTTTGCGCGCTCCTGCCATGTTGAAGTGCTTGATTATGTCACTCGTACGTTCTCTACGACAACTCCAACGTCTGCTATTGCCGGTCGCACTTGACCTACAAGGCAAGGTAGTAACTGAGCTCGCCCATGTCTTTCATGTCGAGCCTGGCAGCAAGGGACTGCTTCAAATCGTCCAAAAGAGACTTGGAGTCAGATGCAATAAGCAGGTCATCAACATAGAGCAAGATGATGATCTGGTTTGCCTCTTGTGTGCGCCCATAGACAGCATGGTCTGCTTCAGTGTGCACAAAGCCAAGGCCAGCTAGCTGCTCATCCATCTTGTGGTACCATGCTCGCGGGGATTGCTTTAGGCCGTAGAGGGCCTTCACAAGCTTGCACACCAAACCTTCCTTCCCTTCCACGACATACCCCTCCGACTTCTCCATGTACACATTCTCCTCAAGGTCACCATTTAGAAGTGCACACATCACATCCATTTGGTGCACCTCCCAGTCCATAGCAATAGCAAGAGCGGGGATCGCTTGGATGGATGGGAACTTAGCGACAGGTGCAAATGTCTCATTGTAATCCACACCCTCAGCTTGTGCATACCCCTTTACAACCAGCCGTGCTTTGTACCTGAGAACCTTACCACCCACACCATGCTTGCGCCTGAAGATCCATTGGCATCCGATCACCCGGCTGCCGCGTGGAGCCTCCTCGAGAGTCCAGGTGCTGTTTTTCACGAGCGCACCATACTCCTCATCTGCTGCGCCACGCCAATCTGCCGCCTCGGCGCTGTGCATGGCTTCAGCAAATGTGGCAGGGTCATCGGTGACTGTGAAGAAGAGAAGCTTGAGGTCAGACAACTCCCTTGGTGGTAGAACGGTGTGATGGAAACTTGGCAGCCCTCAGGGAGGTGATCACGCTCACTAGGAGCCGCCTAGGCAGGACCAACTGTTTGTGAGAGGGAGTTGCAGATTGCACAGACAGAAATTACGGAAGCAAATTTAGGTCTGCAGAGAATGTGAATGTCTGAATCAGCTCCTGAGGGAAAAAGTAAATTAGCACAGCTTTCTAACAAGCCTAAGTACGCCTCATTTGGCACATGGAGCTGGAAGAACCACTCTGTCAAAGTTCACCTCCTAGCACATTCCTAGCCTAGCTGGATGAGCGGCAATCACACTCTCAGACAAGAGAATTACCATCCCTGCCATGTACACAACCAATAATCTTGGTGGGGACCTTCCTTGAAGCTCCCTGAAGGTCCTCCTGCCGCCTTTCTACCCTGAAGGCCGCTGCAAACCTCCTTGGCCAATAATTGTGGCCGTCATTGGTGCTGGTAGTGCAGGAGCCATCACATGAACCGGACCCATCGCCACCAAACCTTGAAAATCCATATCTCTCTCAAATGGACACCAAATCCAGTTCCGTAAAGTGCTACAGAACCAGAAAAACATCCTCTACTCACTTTTGTGACCTGAGGATTTTTATCGAGCAACCCACTTTGGTCACTTTTTCTTGGCACCCCATATCCAACATTCTCCCACTTTGCGAGAATAAAAATCACACAAGTCCACACTGTCCCCTCAGCAACTCAAAGCGGTGTGCTGCCAGCGGCTTGGTCAGGAAGTCTGCCAGCACCATGCTTGAAGGGCAAAACTTGATCTGCACCGCGTTCATTGCCACAAGTTCGCAGATGAAGTGATATCGCAAGTCAATGTTCTTGGTGCGGGCGTGTAACTTTGCGTTCTTGGTCAGAGCAATGGCGCTCATGTTGTCACAGTACATTGTAGTTGCTGTGGTTTGCTGCTGTCCAAGGCTTGCTAGGAGCTCACGCAGCCACACGGCTTCCTTTGCTGGTTCACTCAAGGCGATGTACTCAGCTTCGGTGGAGGAGAAGGCGACGCACTCTTGCTTCTTTTTTCTCCAACTGATTGTACCTCCCCCGAGTACAAACACGAACCCACTGGTCGACCTCCTAGTTTCCAGGTCACCTCCCCAATCTGCGTCACTGTAGCTGATGAGGATGTGGCTGCTGCTGCCGTTGAAAGTGAGGCAAAGGCTGCTGCCACTGTCGAGGTAGCGCAGCACGCGCTTCCCAATGCGGCATGCCCGGATTCGCGCAAAACTTAATGAGCACTCCCACTGCTTGGCTGATGTCGAGGTGCGTGCCGACTGCAACGTACATAAGGCTCCCAACTGCTGCTTGATACAGCACTGCTTCCGTGCGGCTACTCTCTTGCATGCCGTGGGGAGTCTGCGTCATACTCAGCTTTGCTCCCACTTCGAGTGGTGTCGCTGCTTTGCGCGCTCCTGCCATGTTGAAGCGCTTGACGATGTTGCTCACGTACGTGCTCTGCGATAACTCCAAAGTCTGCTGCTGCCGGTCGTGCTTGACCTGAAGGCCAAGGTAGTAGCTGAGCTCTCCCATGTCTTTAATGTCGAACCTGGCAGCAAGGGACTGCTTCACATCATCCAAAAGAGACTTGGAGTCAGATGCAATGAGCAGATCATCAACATAGAGCAAGATGATGATCTGGTTTGCTTCTTGTGTGCGCCCATACACAGCATGGTCTGCTTCACTGTGCACAAAGCCAAGGCCAGCCAGCTGCTCATCCATCTTGTGGTACCGTGCTTGCGGGGCTTGCTTCAGGCCGTAGAGGGCCTTCACAAGCTTGCACACCAAACCTTCCTTCCCTTCCACGACATACCCCTCCGGCTGCTCCATGTACACATCCTCCTCAAGGTCACCATTTTGAAATGCACACGTCACATCCATTTGGTGCACCTCCCAGTGCATAGCAGCAGCAAGAGCGAGGATCGCTCGGATGGATGGGAACTTAGTGACAGGTGCAAATGTCTCATTGTAATCCACACCCTCCATCTGCGCATACCCCTTTGCAACCAGCCGTGTTTTGTACCTGAGAATCTTACCATCCGCACCATGCTTGCGCCTGAAGATCCACCGGCATCCGATCACCTGGCTGCCGTGTGGAGCCTCCTCGAGAGTCCAAGTGCCGTTCTTCATGAGCGCATCATACTCCTTATCTGCTGCGCCACGCCAATCTGCCACCTCAGCGCTGTGCATGGCTTCAGCAAATGTGGCAGGGTCATCGGTGATTGTGAGGAAGAGAAGTTTGAGATCGGACGACTCCGTTGGTGGTTGAACGGTGCATACGTTCACCAGCTCCTCCAGCGGCCTCTGCTTGTTTGTGAGGCACTGGGATCGCCTCAGCGGCTCCCCACTGTCCTTTGCACCTTTGTTGAGGCGTGTGGACCATTGTGGCAGCTGCTCTGCGTTGCTTTGCTGCTCCTCCTCATCAGATTCCGCTGCCAGCTCCTTCTCCTTCTCACCTCCCTCCACCTCCTTGTCGTTGCCGCTGTCACCGCCATCTTCCGCACCGCCCTCTTATGCTATCGGTACTTCTCGCACTTCTGGTACAAGTGCGGGAGCAAGCGGAACTACCAACATAGGGCTCCAAGTCCAGCCCTTCAAGTCCTCTTGAAAGACGACGTCACGGCTGCGGATGATCTTGCGAGCAGCAAGGTTGTAGAGGCGGTATCCCATGGTGTCGTAGCCGAGGAAGGCGGCCTTCAC
>SZWC01018647.1:25605-55861 GCA_023375785.1 Penium margaritaceum
GTGTGTGTGTGTGTGTGTGTGTGTGTGTGTGTGTGTGTGTGTGTGTGTGTGTGTGTCTGTGTGTTTTGGATATGGGATGCCAAAGAGTGACCAAAGTGGGTTGCTCGATAAAAATCATCAAGTCACGATAGTAAAAAGAGGATGTTTTGCTGTATTTGTATAACTTTACGGAACTCGATTCGGAGTTTGATTGAGGGAGATATGGATTTTCAGGTTTGGTGGCAATGGGTTCGGTTCAAGTGACGGCTCCTGTACTACCAGCACCCATGATGGCCACAATGATTGGCCAGGGAGGTTTGGAGCGGCCTTCAAGGTAGAAAGGTGGCAGGAGGACCTCTAGGGAGCTTCAAGGAAGGTGTTCACCAAGATTATTGGTTGTGTACATGGCAGGGATGGTAATTCTCTTGTGTGAGAGTGTGACTGCCGCTCATCCCGCTAGGCTAGGAGTGTGCTAGGAGGTGAACTTTGACAGAGTGGTTCTTCCAGCTCCATGTGCAAAGTCAGGCATACTTAGGCTTGCTAGAAAGCTGTGCTACTGTTATTTCTCATCCAGGAGTCAAACCAGCCATTCACGCTCTCTAAACAACTTCACACGCTTCCCTATATTTGTCTCTGCAGCCTACAGCCTGTCTCTCACATACAATTGGTCCTGCCTAGCGGCTCTTGGGGAGCTTGATCACCTCCCTGAGGACTGCCTTTGATTGCATCAGTGGCATCAGAGCTATAACAAGGCTCTGCCTCATCCTCGAGGCATTTCTTGCACCCTGTTGTGTGAGAGAGTCGTTTGGGGGCTGAACATTGCACTACCATGGCGACATCTGCTTCAGTGGTGGCCAGCGTCAACATCGTCAAGTTCCAAGGCAAGAACTTCTTCAACTAGAGCAACAACATGAAGATGGTGCTGATGGAGAAGGGACTCTAGAGCCATGTGAGTGAGGAGGAACCAGCTCAGTCCTCTCTCTCACCTGGTGAGGCCCGTACCGACCGCGAGAAGCGTCACCCTGCCCTCGCAACCATCTACCCTACCTCACTGAATGGCAGCAACTTCTCGTCCGTGGCATCCTCACGCCTAAGGAGGTTTGGAAGAAGCTTGAGTCCACTTATGCATCCAATTCAGTCCTCATGAACATGCAGCTGCGTTGTCGCTTTCACACTATGAAGATGGATGAGTCCGGATCCATGATTGATTACATCAATATGGTGAAGTCTCTTGCCAACCAGCTTTTTGCAATTGAGGACCCTGTCAAGGAACGTGTGCTCATGCTAACTGTCCTATCTGGCTTTCCTAGCAACTACACTCCTCTCATTGTTGCCCTGGACCAGCGTGGTGACAGGCTTTCCCTGAACCATGTTGAGGAGAGCCTGTTGTTTGAGGAGGGGGACCGCAAGAGAGAGGACAGTAGAAGCCGATCGGACGTCGCTCTCATCACCAACTCTAGTCGTGGGGGCGGTGCTACACCAACCAAGAGAAATGGCAGAGGAGGGAAGAAGAAGAAGAACTGTCATTAGTGCAAGAAGCCGGGGCATTGGGCACGCGAATTCCAAAAGAAGAAGGCGGACCTTGCGGCTCGAGTGGGAGCGAGAAAGCAGTCCGACGCTTCCGCAAACGCAGCAGATTGGGAGAGAGGATTCGTAACAACCGTCCAGGTCCTGCATGTCTCTGACAACATCGCCTTATTCTAGATCATTAACTCGGGAGCCACGCGGCACATGACGTGTCACCGGGAGTCGCTCGTTGTCTACACCATCATTGAGCCTCATCGGGTGTACAAGGGGGACAACCATGTGCAGATGGCGGTTGGGGAGGGTAAGATTGTGTTTTGTGCTTCTGTTAAGGGCAAGCACGTGGAACGTCGTGTGAAGGGGGTGCTCCATGTTCTGGGTCTGGCAGCTAACCTCCTCTCTGTCTCATCTCCCATCTCACAAGGCATGCAGGTTTGCTTTGAGAATGATGGCTGTACCATCTCTGCCCGCGCAGGCCGTGTGCTTGCAAAAGCGGACAAGGATGATGTACTCTACTATCTCTATGTGTCATCGGCGAGGGACGCCGACTCAGCACTGGCAACGAGAAAGGAAAAACACAACATCGACCTGTGGCACCGCCGGCTTGGTCACCTCGGCTTTGGCACCATCATCTCCATGCAGCAGATGGTCCACGGCCTGGAGCCTAAGGGGGTGAAGCAGCCAGGTGCATCGGCTTGTGAGAGTTGCATTGAAGGGAAGCAGGCCCGTGCTCCATTCTCTGGAGAAGAGAAGGGGGCGGCTAAGCTTCTCTCACTTGTTCACTCAGATTTGTGCTGTCCCATGCCATCTCAGTCCTTGTGCGGCAAGTTGTACTTTGTCACATTCATTGATGACAAGTCAAGGAAGATGTGGGTGTCCTTCTTGGCTGGAAAGGATGAGTGTTTTGATGCTTTCAAGGTGTGGAATGCTGCAACACACAATGAGAGTGGCAGGCGGTTGAAGGTGCTTCGCACCAACGGTGGAGGAGAGTTCCTCTTCAACAACTTCCGCAACTTCCTCAAGCGTCGCGGGATCAGGCACCAGATCACCCCACCTGGAACAACGCATCTGAATGGCATGGCTGAACATGCAAACCGCACGCTCATGGAGCGTGTTTGCAACATTCTCAAAGACGCGGAACTCCGGCCAACATTTTGGGCGGAAGCGGTCAACACTGCCGTGTGCCTAAAAAACTAGAGTCCCACGCGTGCTGTACCACTGATGACACTAGATGAGGCGTGAGCGGGATACAAGACAATAGTGATGCACTTGAAAGTCTTTGGGTGTGGCGCATTAGTGCACGTGCCTGCCGGTAACCACAACAAGCTGGACGCAAAGTCGGTGAAGGCGGTCTTCCGCGGCTATGGCACCATGGGAATCCGCCTCTTCAACCTCCCTGCTCGCAAGATCATCCGCAGCCGTGACTTGGTCTTTGAAGAGGATGTGAAGGGCTGGACTTGGAGCCCCATGTCTACAGTTCCACTTGTTCCCGCACTCATACAAGAAGTAGGAGAAGAGCCGGTAGCAGAAGAGGGTGGTGTAGAAGATGGCAGTGATAGTAGCAATGAAAATGAGGTGGAGGGAGTTTAGAACAAGAAAGCAACGGAATATGAAGCGGCAAAGCTATGCACGGCAGCTGCCACGGAAGTTTGGATGCCACAACCATGGTGCAGATGCTCCCGTGTAAACGCCGAGGAGATCCAAGCGCCTCGCAAGCAAACAAAGGCTGCTGGAGGAGCTGGGGAACCTGTGCACCATTCCACCACCAACGGAGTCATCTTACCTCGAGCTTCTCTTCTTCACAGTCACCGATGACCCAACCATATTTGCTGAGTCATGCGCAGCGCCAAGGTAGCAAATTGGTGTGCCGCAGCAGATGAGGAGTATGGTGTGCTCATAAAGAACGGCACCTAGATTCTTGAGGAAGCTCCACGTGGCAGCCGGGTGATTGGGTGTCGCTGGGTCTTCAAGCGCAAGTGTGGTGCGGATGGCAAGGTGCTCAGGTACAAAGTACGGTTAGTTACAAAAGGATATGGGCAGACTGAGGGTGTGGATTACAATGAGACATTTGCACCTGTCGCAACTTGCCCATCTATCCGAGCGATCCTTGCTCTTGCTCCTACTATGGACTAGGAGGTGCACCAAATGGATGTGACGTGTGCATTTCTGAATGGTGACCTCAACGAGGAGGTGTACATGTAGTAGCCGGAGGGGTGTGTGGTAGAGGGAAAGGAGGATTTGGTGTGCAAGCTTGTGAAGGCTCTCTACAGCCTAAAGCATGCACCGCAAGCATGGTACCACAAGACGGTTGAGCAGCTGGCTGGGCTTGGCCTTGTGTGTAGTGAAGCTGATCATGCAGCTTATACGCATGTGCAAGAGGCAAGCCAGGACATCATAAGACTCTACGTTGATGATCTGTTCATTGCATCTGACTCCAAGTCTCTTTTGGACGATGTGAAGCAGTCCCTTGCTACCAGGTTTGACATGAAAGACATGGGAGAGCTCAGCTACTACCTTGGTCTTCAGGTCAAGCGCGACCGGCAGCAGCTGACTTTGCAGTTGTCGTAGAGCATGTACGTGACCGACATCCTCAAGCGTGTCAACATGGCAGGAGCGCGCAAGGCCGCAACACCACTGGAAGTGGGAGCGAAGCTGAGCATGACGCAGACTCCCTACGGCATGCAAGAGAGCAGTCGCATGGAAGCGGTGCCGTACCAAGCAGTAGTTGGAAGCCTCATGTACTTAGCATTCGGCACGCGCCTCGACATCAGCCAAGCAGTGGGAGTGCTTAGCAAGTTTAACGTGAATCCGGGCATGCCGCATTGACAGGTGGTCAAGCGCGTGCTGCGCTACCTCGACAGCGGTAGCAGTCTTTTCCTCACCTTCAACGGGAACAATAGCCCCATCCTAATTGGCTATAGCGATGCAGATTGGGGAGGTGACCTGGACACAAGGAGGTCAACCAGTGGGTTTGTGTTTGTTCTCGGGGGAGGTGCAATCAGTTGGAGGAGCAAAAAGCAAGAGTGTGCCGCCCTCTCCTCAACCAAAGCTCAAAACACCACCTTGATTGAAGCAGCAAAGGAAGCAGTGTGGTAACGTGAGCTGCTGGCAAGCCTTGGAGAGCAGCAGACCGCAGCGACTACAATTGACTGTGACAACATGAGCGCCATTGCTCTGACCAAGAACACAAAGTTCCACGCCCGCACCAAGCACATTGAGCTGCGATATCACTTCACGAACTCGCTGTGAAGCAGGTGGTGTAAATTAAGTTTTTCCCTTGAAACATGATTCTGGCCAACTACCTGACCAAACCACTGGCTGCGCAGCGCTTTCAGAAGCTGAGGGGACAGTGTGAACTTGTGTGATTTATATTCTCGCAAAGTGGGAGAATGTTGGATATGGGGTACCAAAAAGTGATCAAAGTGGGTTGCTTGATAAAAATCATCAGGTCAAGAAAATGAATAGAGGATGTTTTGTTGGTTCAGTAGCACTTTATGGAACTCAATTTGGAGTCTGTTTGAGGGAGATATGGATTTTCAAGGTTTGCATACCCCTTCGCAACAAACCGTGCTTTGTACGTGAGCACCTTACCATCAGCACCGCACTTGCGCCGGAAGATCCACCTCCAGCCAGTCACCCGGGTGCTACATTGAGCTTTTGCAAGAGTCCAGGTCTCATTCTTCATGACTGCCTTGCACTCTTTGTCTGCTTTGGCACGCCATTTTGCTGCATCATCACTGCGCATGGCTTTGTTGAATGTCGTTGAGTCATCAGTCACAGTGAGGAAGAGGAGCTCGAGGTCAGAAGACTCCTGTGAAGATGAAAAAGTACACAGGTTCAGCAGCTCCTCTAGTGGCCTTTGTTTGCTTGCAAGGTGCTCAGATCGCCACAATGGCTCCAAAGGACCATCTACACCATGGTTGAGGCATGCAGACCTTTGTGGTAGCTATTGCTGCTTGCTGGGCTGCTCCTCCTTGTCTGCTTTTGTTGCCGGCTGCTGTACCTCCTCAGCTCCCTCTGTTTCCCACCACTACCTTCTGCATGCTCCTCTTCAACTGCAGGATCTTTGGCCTTCATTGGCTCAAGTGTTGGTGCAATGGTGACTGCTTCCATAGGTCTCTACGTCCAGCCCTTCACATCCTCCTTGAATACCACGTCACGGCTGCAAACAATCTTGCGTATGGCAAGGTTGTACAGCTGGTATCTCATGGTGTCATAGCCAAGGAAGGCAACCGTCACACCTTGGAATCCAGCTTGTTGTGGTTAGCGACTGGCACATGGATGAATGGGCCACACCCAAACACCTTTAGGTGCGTGACGGCCGGCTTGCAACCAATCCACGCCTACTCCGGCGTCATCAGCTGCACAGCACGGGTCGGGCTCTGGTTTTTAAGGTACACGATGGTGCTGAGTGCCTCTGCCCAGAATGTTGGCAACAGCCTAGCGTCCTTGAGCATGCTCCGGACACGCTCCATGAGTGTGCGGTTGGCACACTCCGCCATGCCATTCAGCTGTGGTATTGCGGGTGGCGTCACCTTGTGTCGGATCTTGCGGTTCTTGAGGAATTTGTGGAAGTCGTTGGAGAGGTACTCACCTCTGCCATTGGTGCAAAGCACCTTCAAACACCTACCACTCTCATTCTGTGCAGCAGCCACCCATGTCTTGAATACGTCAAAACACTCATCCTTCCCAGACAGAAAGAACAACCATGTCTTTTGTGGCATGTCATCAATAAATGTGAGAAAGTACAGCTGCCAGACAATTACTGTGATGGCATGGGACCATACAGAGTGCACAAGAGACAGAAGCTCTGCTGTCGCCTTCCCCTCCCTTGTGAATGGATTGCGGGCTTGCTTCCCTTCAATGCAACTCTCGCAGGCCAACACACCTGGCTGTTTCACCTCCTTCAGCTATAGGCTGTGTACCATCTGCTGCATGGAGGTAGTTACGCCGAAGCCGAGGTGCCCAAGCCGGCAATGCCAAAGGCCGATGTTGTTGCCTCCCACTCCCCCAGCTGCTGCTGAGGCAGCTCCCTTCCCGGATGCCACAAAAAGATGGTAGAGGCCATTGTCATTTTCTGCCTTTGCAAGCACCTGGCCCACAAGTGCTAAGATGGTGCAACCACCATTCTCAAAGTGGACCTGCAGGCGTTCGGAGATGAGAGAGGAAACAGAGAGGAGGTTTGCTGCCAGCCCCGAAACATGGAGCACCCCCTTCACACAACGTTCCACGTGCTTCCCCTCGATAGAAGCACAGAAGACAATCTCACCCTCTCCCACCGCCATCTGCACATGGTTGTCACCCATATGTACTCGGCAAGGTTCAATAGCGGTGTAGTCAACAAACCACTCCCGGCGGAGGCGTCGGGCTGTTTCCCCGCTCCTAAAGCATTTTCAATGACTTCTTGTCACCGTTTTGTCTTTTCCCTGTGCCCTCTCTTTATCGATTCGGTCTCTCTTTGTCCTGTGGTTTTTTTTTTGGTTGTTTTTTTGTTGTGACATTGCTACCACTGGCATTCTCCCAGTTGTTGTCTTCATCCACCTTGTTGTTGTTGTTGTAGTCCTTTTCTTTTTATTGGGGGGGGGGTCCAACATCTCTTAACCAGTACACCAAACTGTACAGGGAGTTTCCCATTGACAAGGGCTACCTCACTGTCAGCTGCAGTCACTGAAACTCAATGGCAAATGCTACCAAGTCAACTAGACATGTCTGTCACATGTTTGCGGCGTAGAAGGCTGCAGAACTGCAGTAAGTGGGTATGATGCCATTGATCTTGTAGTCCTTGGTGAAGCACTCCAAGACGCCCTCGCCAAAATTGCCGGCCGCCAAAATGGGACCATGGAGCAGCTCCGAGATCTAGCAGTTCTTGAGCACCCTTGCCTGTGCTGCTCTGCATCTCCCCCTATACACCGTGGATGGCATCCGTTGTGGTGAAGTCATCGATGCCAGTGTTGAAGTGTGCCTTGCCATCATTGGGCCGTTGCAGCTTGCCATGCACCGCATGCATTCTCAAGATCATATCCACCAGGCCGTCAATTTTTAGGGAGAAGAAGTCCAGATCATACATTCCCTTGGTTGTGCCGATGAACTTCAATGTCAAGGGGGCACGAGGCAGGAGGCTGCACCTTGCAAGAGGTGGCTGGTGCAGCTCAGCAGGCCATCATCATTGCTGGACATGCAGCCATGGTAGCAGGAGAGATGGCTGGCTCCGTCAAGGAGCTAGGATGGGGGAAGGTGGCCCCGACCTCACCGAGGTAAAGGCTTACTTCCTTGCCACCAGGGCAGAGTTGGCATAGGAGGGACACCCCTTTTCAGCTACCAAAGTCCAAGATTCCTCTGATAACATGGAGCACGGCTTCTTGACCTCTCCCTTTGTTTTGAGGAAGTAGATCTACAACTTGTGGTTGTGGTTGTCAATGAAGGTCAGGAAGTACTTGCTTCCTCCATTAGACGGTGTGCGAAAGGGTCCACACACGTCATTGTGTATCAATTCCAAGACATGCTCTGCTTGTTGACCTCCTCTTCCAAATGTCTTCTTCTTTGTCTTCGCTTGCAGGCATGATTCACACAATGTACACCCTTCCCCATGCTTCATGGTGCACCCTTCCATTATGCGGGCAACCTCTTGCTCCTACATCTTCTACAACATGCTGTTGGCCATGTGGCCGAATTGCCGGTGCCACAGCTCAGCATCAGTGTACTTGGTTGATGTGGCGGCCGCAACGGTCGACAGTGGTGCATCCTTTGGCTTCGGTGCCACTGTCTTCTTGGCACATGCAAGTCCCTCATCCGTCGCTTTGGTCACTTTGGTTTGAAGCACGTAGAGACAGTCGACTCTTGGAACTTAAAGCATGAGGTTGTCTTTGGTGTACAAAATCTGGATGTCCTCATTTTTTAGGGCGACCGCTTCCTTGTTGCTGAACACCATTGTCATCTTGTTGTCGATGATTTGTGAGACAGACCACAAGTTGGCTGCAAAGGAGTGCATTTATACCACCTTTTGAAGGTTGACTTCCTTCTCCGCACTGTTCACGTTAAACGTGATCACCTTGTCCCCTTTTCCCATAGCTTGGACGACGGTGCCATTTGCACACTTGATGCGCATGTCAGATTCCGCCATGGAGACAAGTCCACCCTTCTCTTTTGATGAGTGGTGGTTGGTGCCCGAGTCAAGGGTGAATGCCACGGGCCTAAGGATTGCTGCCCCCTTCATGGATAGCCGTTTAGCCATCATGTTGGTGAGCTCTTTCTTGTCCTTCCCACCTTTGTTCCCGCCTTCTTTCTTGGGACTACGACAGTCCCTAGCCCAGTGCCCAGCCTTGCCATAGTTGTGACAGTTGCTGGGCTTCTTGGAACACTTCCCGCCACCATTGCCTTTCCCTCCACCGCTACCGCTTCCGCTTTTGCCTTGACTAGAGTGAGAGCTTGTACCTTATCCACCAAAGCGAGAGGCATAGGGTGAGATGTTTACCTCACTGCCACTGCATTGTATGGACTCGTTGCGAACGTTTTCGTCGACAGCCTCATACGTCAGATCTGCCTCCTTCCCACCACCAAATACGGTGATCAAGGATCCCCAGCTTTTCGATAGTGCCATTAGAAGGATCATGACATGCATGTTGGAGTCAAAATTCCATTCCATTTGCTGAATCTCTTGCAGCACTTAGTCGAATGACTGCAAAAAAACGGGTATCGATTCTCCTTCGCTCACCCTCATCAACATCAACCTTTGGAAGATGAAGAGTCAGTTTGCTAGTGCGTTCAATTGACGCACGCGTGAGAACTTTGCGTAGGCCTTGGCAGCCAACTTGCATCTTGTGATGTGGGAGTGTTGAGTCTCATTGATGGACGTCACGAGAATGGCGAAAGCCATGTTGTTATTCAACGTCCATGGAGCAAGGTCAGCAGCATACGTCGTCACCATTGCATCAGCGGGTGCTGTCTAAGTCTGTTTAAGGATGTGGAGGTAGCCACGCATGTTCATGACAATCTCAAACTGCCATTTCCACAAGGGAAAACCTGTCCCCGTGAATTTGGACATACCTGCCTCAAGCTGGGCTTGAGTCGGATCTGCCATTTTTGGCGGTTGCTCGTCTGCTCTGCTTCGCTGCTACTCTACTTCATTGAGGCCAATGAGGTTGATGAGGCTGCTGACTAGAACCGTTGTCAAAAGGTGCAATTGGTTCTGTTGCATACCCCTCCCACCGATGATCGCCTCTGGCAATAGTGTTGTTGTGAGAGAACGGACTCGGGGTATTACCACCTTCAAAACAGGGGTATAGCTTAATCTCGTTGGGACTCGAGGGTCTCGTCAAACATGGACAGAGCTATTTCTCATCCCCTAGTCCGCCACATGCGCACACCCTACCTGAAGAAGCCGATGGAGCAGATGGAGCTGTCCGATGTTCGTGTCCCCGTTGTACCTGTGTGCACTGGAAGACCACGCGCTAGTCGGTCTTGGAAGCGTGCCTTAGAACCATAAGTGTGGGCCCATAACCCTTTGTTAATGCGCCGGATAGCAACGGTCTAGAAAACCGGTCCCAACATGGAAGGCCGCCAACTGCTCTTGGTATTGCAACCAAGATAACGTATGACCCTCGAATGACGGATCCATACTTAAGGTTCGTTTGGTTTGCAACCTCACAAAGTCCGTATGCTGGTCTTTAGTGTCGACCTTTGGTTGGACACTCTGTGAGGAGTCTCAAAGACAGTAACTGTAAATGGATGCATGCAAGGTACATGCTTTTGTACTTGCAGAGCTTTGCTAAAGCTTCTGCTTGTAGTGGCTCCACTAGAGCCAACCTCAACCTACAGGCCTACTTGGTGCGTCCTTAGACCGCCAAGTGTCATCCTCACGGCAGGCTCTAGTTAGCTTCCTACTTTGTGGCACAAAGAAAATTGCAGCTACCATGGGGTTTGAACCTGTGACCTCACCTTAAAGTCTCTGGCGCCTATAAAACTAGGCCACAAAGGTACGACTCCCATGATGACCCACAGGGGACATACCCATTATGGGCAATGTGCTCCGGGCCCATCTCGGAACAGACCAAGGGGAGGTACTCCATAGAGTAGTGCATGCCTTGTCTGTATGGGCAGCTAGCCAGCTAGGCACTGGACAAAGTGCATACCATGTGAATACAACAACCATCTATTGTGACAACATGAGTGGCATCGCGCTCACGAAGAACGCAGAGTTCCACGCATACACCAAGAATTTGGACCTGCACTACCACTTTGTCAGCGAGCTTGTGGTAAAGGAGGTAGTCCACATCAAGTTCTGCCCCTCAAGCATGATGATGAAAGATTTCCTGACCAAGTCGCTGGCAGAACATTGCTTTCAACAGCTCAGGGCACGGTGTGGACTTGTGTGATTTTTTTCCTCGCAAAGTTGGAGAATGTTGGATATGGGGTGCCAACAAAAAAGTGACCAAAGTGGGTTGCTCGATAAAAAACGTCACAAACAGATGACTAGATGATGTTTTCCTGGTTTTGTAGCACTGTATGGAACTCGATTTGGAGTCTGTCTGAGGGAGATATGGATTTTCAAGGTTTGGTGGCAATCTGTCCGGTTCAAGTGACGGCTCCAGCACTACTAGCACCAATAGCAGCGAGAACTATTAGCCAGGGAGGTTTGGAGCAAAGTGTAAGGTAGAAAGGTGGCACGAAGACCTTCAGGGAACTTCAAGGAAGGTCCCCACCGAGATTATTGGTTATCCACATGGCAGGGATGGTAATTCTATTGTGTGAGAGTGTGACTGCCGCTCATCCCGCTAGGCTAGGAGTGTGCTAGGGGGTGAACATTGACAGAGGGGTTCTTTCAGCTCCGTGTGCCAAATGAGGCGTGATTAGGCTGGTTAGAAAGTTGTGCTGATTTACTTTCTCCTCCAGGATTGAAACCAACTATTTGCGCTCTCTACACAACTTCACACGCTTCCATGTTTTTGTCTCTATAGCCTACAACTTGTCTCTCACATACAATTGGTCCTGCCTAGCGGTTCTTGGTGATCTTGATCACCTCCCTGAGTGCTTCCTCTGATTTCATCAGTTGTATCAGAGCTAAGACAAGGCTCTGCCTCATCCTTGAGGCATTCCCTACATCCTGTTGTGTGAGAGAGTCGTTTGGGGGCTGAACATTGCACTACCATGGCGACATCCGCTTCTATGGTGGCCGGCGTCAACATCGCCAAGTTCGAAGGCAAGAACTTCTTCAACTGGAGCACCAACATGAAGATGGGACTGATGGAGAAGGGACTCTGGAGCTATGTGAGTGAGGAGGAACCAGCTCAGTCCTCTCTCTCACCTGGTGAGGCCCGTACCCACCACGAGAAGCGTGACCGCGCCCTTGCGACCATCTACCTCTACCTTGCCAAACGGCAGCAACTCCTTGTCCGTGGCATCCTCACGCATAAGGAGGTTTGGAAGAAGCTTGAGTCCACTTATGCATCCAAGTCAGTCCTCATGATCATGCAGTTGTGTTGTTGCTTTTGCACTGTGAAGATGGATGAGTCCGGATCCATGATTGATTACATCAACGTGGTGAAGTCTCTTGCCGACCAGCTTTCTGCAATTGAGGACCCTATCAAGGAATGTGTGCTCATGCTAACCATCCTCTCTAGCTTTCCTAGCAGCTACACTCCTCTCATTGTTGCCCTGGACCAGTGTAGCAACAAGCTCTCGCTCAACGATGTGGAGGAGAGCATGCTGATTGAGGAGGAGCTGCGCAAGGGAGAGGACGGCGGAAGCGGACAGGTTGTCGTTCTCGTCACCAACTCTGGTCGTGGGGGCGGTGCTGCACCAACCAAGAGCAACAACGGAGGAGGGAAGAAGAACGGAGAATGTCACTAATGCAAGAGACCGGGGCATTGGGCGCGCGAGTACCGGAAGAAGAAAGCGGACCTTGCGGCTCAAGTGGGAGCGGGAAAGCAGTCCGACGCTTTTGTAAACGTAGCAGATTGAGAGAGTGAATTCATGACAACCATCCGGGTCCTGCACTTCTCTGAAAACACCGTCTTATTCTGGATTATTGACTTGGGAGTCATGCGGCACATGATGTGTCTCCGGTAGTGGTTCGTTGTCTACACCATCATTGAGCCTCATCGGGTGTACATGGGGGATAACCATGTACAAATCGCGGTTGGGGAGGGTGAGATTGTGTTTTGTGCTTCTGTTGAGGGCAAGCACATGGAATGTCATGTGAAGGGGATGCTCCATGTTCTGGGGCTGGCAGCTAACCTCCTCTCTGTCTCATCTCTCATCTCCGAAGGCATGCAGGTTTGCTTTGAGAATGGTGGCTCTACAATCTCTACCCGTGCAGGCCATGTGCTTGCAAAAGCAGACAAGGAGGACGGACTCTACCATCTCTATGTGTCATCGGAGAAGGAAGTAGACTCAGCGTTGGCAGCGTGAGAGGAAAAACACGACATCGGCCTGTGGCACCGCCGGCTTTGGCGCCATCATCTCCATGCAGCAGATGGTCCGCGGTCTGAAGCTTAAGGGGGTGAAGCAACCAGGTGCATCGGCTTGTGAGAATTTCATTGTAGGGAAGTAGGCCTGCAGTCCATTCTTGGGGGAAGGGAAGGGGGCGGTTGAGCTTCTCTCACTTGTTCACTCTGATTTGTGCGGTCCCATGCCATCTCTCGGTGTTTGACCGCTACACCAAGTCTGCCAGGTCGACTGTTTTACCCATTCCGAAGGTAGAATACTTTGAGACAAAGCATGCACTTTCTGGTCGCCGCACACTACGTGACAATATGTCTGGTTGAAGCCAGACACCCCCAGAAATCATGGAACTGGGGATCAAGTCTGGTTGATTATTTGGCCAAGAAACAAATGTGTTAATTCCTAGGAATAGTTCTAAAATTTCCAACACACACTTTCATTTATCATAGCGTACGCTACACTGTCCGATGTGCATCATTGTGCTCTGTCACTCAGCATTATGCCAGCATCAGGGTCAATCAAGGAAGCATCTTTACCCACCAAGACTTGCACCAAAGCGCCTTTCCCAAGGTGCACATACTCCAATAACCTTTTACACGGCCTTTGGCACCCTTTGGGGACACCTCAGTCTGAAAATCATCAAACCTGGTGTTAGGGTTTGACGGGGTACGAAAACTGTCCGTGGACCTCTAGTCAGCATTTTGACCAAGTCCCTAAGTAACAAACTGTATTACTGATTCATTGGTCTGAAACTCGGATTTGGCTTATTCACTCAGTAACAGCGTGTAATGTTGTGAAGTACTCCGGCACCGGAAATTTCCGCTCTCATTGCGGAACAATCTGGAGCCGCATTTTGGCTAAGTGATCCAGTAGGAAAACATACTACTAAATTGGCCAAATTTCCCTGCCAAAAACAAAATGCTCATAACATCCTTGATTCTCATTGGAATGAAACAATGAAAATCGCTAGGGGTCCAGCTCAGCATCTTGCTTCACATGAAATGGATGTATGTTTCTTTGGCATACTGTGCAGGCCGGTAGAAGACGTTGTAGGTCTGCCTCTATCCTGGGTTTGTGGAGGGGCAATGTTTTTAACACCAAGGTCTAATTGATCGTGCATCTTTCATGAAAATCATAATCTACGTTATATGTATATGCATATGTATACATGTATACATGTATACATATGTATATATATATGTATATACATGTATTTACATACGTAGCTTCCAAGAAGTTTTCCGACATGTGCATCATATGTGTTCACTGACATATGTATGTCATGGGGAGAATGCTATCAACGTGTTTTATGAATACACGTTGATATCATTCACCTTAGATTCCAGTCTACTCAACATTGTTGGCGTGACCTATATTTGTACTCAAACTCGTTTTTGGGGTTTTCTATACATGTGTTGAAGATACATCAGAACATAAGCAATCTGTAATGATTTCTGTCCCTGAAAATGGTATATCCTGCCAATCATCGAGCTCAGTTGGATTTCCCCCTTGTCCGTGATACTCAAATGTCTCCCCCCCCCCCCCCTCCCCCCCTCCTAAACCGTGATCATATTGGGTGTGTCAAGGGGAGGGGGAGGGGTGTGTATCATACAGAAGATTCAAGCTACACACTAGTGTATTGTATGTATGTGCTTTGAAATTTAAAGGTTAAAAGTTCAAAATTTTCTCCGATACACGGGGGGAGGGGGCATAGGATGTAGGATGCAGTCCCAGGTGAGGGACCCCCCTGCCAAAACTGAAAATTGTATTGGGTGAGTCAACTTGATAGACACCGGATGCGATTACAGAGGTTTGTTGAATATTGGAAGCATATAAATGTTAGTGGTTGTCGATACGCGTGTATTGACAGCCCCAATTGTTTTGTTCGGGATCTTTGATGATTCCCAATTTCTAATAGCGAATGCGTTTCATGTGAGTGCTATAAAGAAATAATTCAATTCAAGTAAACTTCCTTAAACATCCATTACAGATCCCAGGACAGGATGAAGCATTCCTCCTTAACCCCCCTCCCTCCGGAATGAGAGTGTATTGGGAAGATACAGGAGGGCGGGGTGTATTTCATTGAACGACTTATTTGTACATGATTGTACTGTTAACTCTTCACTTTCCTTGTCCAATCAAGATCTCTCCAGAGAAATGAATAATGTACAATACCCCCTCTCCTCTCTGCTACACTGCCCAATAGACTCTCTCAATACATTTTCATGTTTAGGGAGGGGGGACTGTTGGATATGGGGTGCCAAAAAAAAGTGACCAAGGTGGGTTGCTTGATAAAATTCATCAGGAATAAAAGATGCAGAGAGGACGTTTTCCTGGTCTTGTATTACTTTACGGAACTTGATTTGGAGTCCGTTTGAGGCAGATATGGATTTTCAAGGTTTGGTGGCAGTGGGTCTTGTTCAAGAGACGGCTCCTGCACTACCAGCACCAATGATGGCAATGATTATTGGCCAGGGAGGGTTGGAGCGGCCTTCAAGGTAGAAATGTGGCAGGAGGACCTTCAGGGAGCTTCAAAGAAGGTCCCCACCAAGATTATTGGTTATGCACATGGGAGGGATGGTAATTCTCTTGTGTGAGAGTGTGACTGCTGCTCATCCCGCTATGCTAGGAGTGTGCTAGGAGGTGAACTTTGACAGAGTGGTTCCTCCAGCTCCATGTTCCGAATGAGGTGACTTTAGGCTTGTTAGAAAGCTGTGCTAATTTAATTTCTCATCCATGATTCAAACCAGCCATTTGCACTCTCTACACAACTTCACACGCTTCCGTTTTTTTGGTCTCTGCAACCTACAACTTGTCTCTCACATACAATTGGTCCTGCCAAGCTGCTCTTGGTGTGCTTGATCACCTCCCTGAGAGATGCCTTTGATTGTTTTATGATGGCCTTCGAGGCCATCTGTATTGGCTGCAATGTCCCCCACAATTTGGGCCTACAGAGAATTCTTAGGTGATGTAGCAGACACACTACCAAGCTGGAGGCGTCCTGAAGGATTTCTGGCAACTATGGGTGCAAATGATGAATGAAGCTCAAAATCTCAGAGGAAATACAAGACGGAGGGAGAATGCCTCTGTCAAAGGGCAGCATGCGGCAGAAGTAGCTGACGGCCTGTGGAGGCATACCATGCCTTCAAGCAATAACTTCAAGAGCTGCATTGGCTGCCGGACTTGTTGTGTCACGCAAGGATGGGCGCCAATCCTGAGCAAGCAATGGAAGGACCGTTGGCTCTCCGTCATGCTCAGTTCCCTGCCGTCTGGGAAGCATGCTTTAATGTGTGGTCTTGTGGCAGGGGGAAAGGAAGGTGGTGAAGGAAATGTTGTCGCCAAAGGAAGTTGAGCCCTCTCCAGAGGAAACGAGTGGTTTTTGTTTTTTTAGGATAAATCTGGGATTATGGCTTTAGATGTGTACATGAACTATATGCGTGGCTGGCAGGATTGCTATTCTTTCACATGTTCATGAGTGTGTGGGACTGGAGAGATGAACATGATATTGTTATCAATATTCATTCCCCATTTCTTTTCACAAGACAATAGCTCGTGGGATGGATGTTCCAAATTCATGACTAACCTGACTGAGGTGATGAATTACTCAGATAATGCTTGTTAAGAAGGAAAGAAAAATCAACCTCATATCAGAAGAATAATCTATTGTGCTATGGTGGCAGGAAACAAAGCTGTAGAGACCAAGATCAGGGTCAAGAAGAACTGTGATTTGTGGGAAGAAAGCTCCCCGGTCATTTACAAATGTGACGTGGAAGTGGCTAAGCGGTGCAAGTCTCCAGGATAAGCTTTTGCCGGAAGGTACTGGGACTGTTTGGCGGTAATGTCTGATGAGCAAGAGTCGCATGCACGGCGGGTATCGCTTGGTATGTCACCGCATAGGTGCAGATCCTTGCATGGCGTTTGATCCTGACCCGCTAAATGGTGAAAAAGGGTATAACAATGTTTTTGGTGCAGTAAACACGCTTCCTCCCAGGATGCTTCCGCTGGAAATCTCAATGTTCAATGTAGCATGGAATTCTTCAAAAACATGCCAGCATGGATGCATGAGGATTAGGGGCAACGAGTACGTAATGAGCAGTACTCTCTCCTCCCTTGATCCAATCCAGCCCAACCACAAGCTGCACCCCGGTGCAGCCAAGCATCCTCAATTACCTGATTCCCAGGGAGCACACTGCGGGTGGGTGATGATCTTTCTGTTTTTTTTTTAAACAAAAACATCATAGTGCCATGACTTGATGCCTTGCTTCAGGACCCGGCTCAGATTGTACATCTTACTAATAACTTACAAGAGCTTAACACCACCTTACAGGCCGTTTTCTAGACCCTTTAGTACTACATCAAGTCTGCTGATCAAAGAAACATGCTTTTGCATGTGGCAGCTATGCAGTGTGCTTTACACGATGGGGTACAAGCTGGAACCCTCATTTGGTAACCGGAAACACCGGTGCTCACTCCAGTTGCAGCAGAAATGTATTCCATTAAAACTTGCAACATATGGATTCTTGGCATGAAATTCATCGTGATCGTGATCGCCCATGCCACCCGCACTACAGTAGCCCTACATGTTTTGCACCACCTTGGCTGGCTAGAATTTCTTCCAGAAGGTGTGTTTGCATCTTACTCAAGATGCCACTCTTTATACAACTTTACACACTCCATCTCACCGAATGGTCACAACTCCTCTTCCAAGGCATCCTCATCCCAAACAAGGTTTCGAAAGATCCCGAGTCCACTTGTGATTCTAGTTTAATCCTCATGAATATGTAGCTGTGTTGTTGCTTTCACATCGTAAAGATGGATAAGTTGGGTTCCATGGTTGACTATCTCAAAAAGGTGAAAACTTTGGCTAACCAGATTGCTGAGATTGTGGACCCTGTCAAAGAATATGTTTCATGCTGACCGTGCTGGCTCTAGTGGATGTGGAAGCACCCTCAAGGATGCCTAGTTCTCACTGGTTCACGCTACCAAGGTTTGGGGAAGCCAATGGACACCAATGGTGAAGAGTGTGGAACACAAGGATCACGGATGTGAGTGGGCAGAACACGTCGCATCCAGTAGATCTGAATTGAAACACTTTTTTTTACTTAGCATAGTGAGATTACATCTGATTATTATGGCCTATGATCTAAGCTTTCCAACGCATCCAAGCGCGCCCAAATTGGAGCAGTAGAGCCCCTGCTACGGCCATCAAAGTAACCCTTGGTGGAGCCGAGCCGCGCACCATGCCCACGAACGGGAGTGACGGGAGGCGCTTCGACGGTGGCCAGTCGAAGCGCCCTCCCTGTCATTCCAACGTGGGGAGGGGCTTGCCCTAGTCCACTAGACCTTCCAAATCCATTCCTTCATGGCCCATGTGCCTTTGGAGCCCATTGGAGATGAACTCGGATTACTGGCGGTGGATTATTACGCCACCTATGGCGGGTACCAGATTCCACACGCCCAACACCCGATTTTCGGGCTAGGCTAACTTTCTGAATACTCACTCAAATCGAGCAACTCAAAGCTCGATCCTGCATGGCAAAACCCAAGAGATCAAAATCTAAAGTCAGATAAGGTGTTCGACCACTCCTCAGTGGTCGAACCAAGGATTACGATCAATGACACTCATGGTAAGGGGCACACCATGTCAACAATCTCCCCCTTGCACCGCAGCCTCGATGCCCTGTCCTTGGAACTTGTAGCATTCTAAAACTTCAGGACACATACCAAGCTCCATGCAGCTCGCGTCCTGCCTGTCCTTGGGCTGTGCCTTGGTCATGGCATCGGCGAGCATGCGCTTAGTGCCACGATGCACAATAGCTGCATCTCCCTTCGCCACCAAGTCCCGCGCATTGTGATGATGGATCTCGATGTGCTTGGTTCTCTTGTGCAACACTGGGTTCTGGGTGAGGCTGATGGCACTCATGTTGTCAACGTTTAGTACCCTCGGCTTCGTTTACGGCACGCCAATCTCTTTTAGCAGCCGCCACAGCCACACCGCCTCCTTTGCCGCTTCTGCGAGTGCAATGTACTCCGCTTCGGTGCTGGACAGCGCCACGCAGTCCTGTTTCCTGCTTGCCCATGAGACTGCTGCACCACCAAGCACAAACACGTACCTCGACACTGATTTTCTTTCATCCACATCACCAGCCCAGCTGGCATCCGAGTAGCCAACCAACTCAAGGGAGTCATCACACACTCCCCCTCCAAATACGAGCCGCGACTGTTTTGTCGCCTTGATATAGCAGAGGATCCGCTTCACCGTTTGCCAATGCAGCGGCCCGGGGTCAGCAACATAGCGGCTCACTTAGCCCTCCGCGAAGGCGAGGTCAGGCCGCGTCGCCACCATGACGTACATGATGCTCCCCACCCCGGACTGGTATGGCACACCTGCCATCTCCTCCTTCTCCTCATCTGTGCTCGGCCCCATGCTCGAGCTTACCTCACATGTGGTAGTCATGGGTGTGCCGATGGGGTTGCATTCCTTCATGTTGTAGCGGCGGAGCACCTCTTGCACGTACTTTGCTTGCCCCATCTCCAGCGTGCATGCCTTGCGGTCTTTTTTTATGGCGACGCCGAGGTAGTACTCGAGCTCGCCCATGTCCGTCATTTTGAGCCGACCGCCCAGCTGCCGCTTCAGGTTCACCAACTCCTCCATGTCCGATGACACAAGGATAAGGTCATCTATGTAGAGGACCACGATCTAGTACAAACCCGGCTGCTTTCGCATGTACACGCTTTGATCTGCTTCGCAGCGCTTGAAGCCAAGCTCGGCCATGAAGCCGTCCATTTTCAGGTACCACATGAGTGGCGCTTCCTTCAGTCCGTAGAGCGCCTTGCAAATCCGGCACACCTTCCCCGGCAGCATGTCCACCCCCTCCGGCATCTCCATGAGGACCTCCTTGTCCAGGTCGCCGTTGAGAAACGCAGTTTTCATGTCCATTTGGTGGACTTCATAGTCGCGCGCCGCCGCCACCAAGAGGATGGAACGAATGGAGGCGAACTTCGCCACCAATGCAAAGGTTTGTACGTAGTGTTCACCCTTTCGTTGGGCATACCCCTTCATGACCAGCCACGCCTTGTAACGCTCCACCTTACCCTCCTTGGTGAGCTTTTTCTTGAAGATCCACTTGGAGCCGATGATTTTTGCACCCTCCGGTCTGTCATTCAGCTGCCAAGTGCCGTTCTCTTCATGGGAGGCGAGCGCAGATTTCATGGCTCCCTCCCATTCAGCCCCATCCTTCTGCTGCAACGCCTCCTTGACGGTCTTGGGCTCCTCTTGCGCAAATAATTCTTGAGCAAACCCAGTCCAGGTGCCCTGCGCGGCATTGTACCGTTTTGCCATCCTCCTTGCCCTTCTCCGGGACTGTTGTTGTTGAGGCTGCTGCTGCTGCTGCTGCTGCCCTCTCACGGCGCCACTCGCACCGCTGGCCTGCTCCCCCTCTATCGGGGACCATGGAGATGCGGGCTCATTTCCCGCCTCCTCGTTCAGCTCCACTGCTGCCGGCGCTTCGGACTCATCGGCCGACTCTGCTTAATGCAGATCAGCCGCTCCATCATCGCCCGGATGGTTCTCGCCGGCTGGAGGCGATGGAACATTACCCTCTTTTGCGTCCTCCGGCATCTCCCCCTTGAGGAGTGGCAGGCACTCCTCCCGCTTGGAGAGACCCGCGTCCTTGTCCGTCCAACGGCTGTCCTTGTCAAATGTGACGTTGTGACTCTTCACAATCTGCTGCCTCCGTGGGTCGAAGAGCCGGTACACCTTGCTCCCGCTCTTGTACCCGACGAAAATGCACCGGCGAGTCCGCGGGTCCAGCTTGCCCCGTCCCTCATGTGCCTGCACAACAGCATGTGCAACACAACCAAACGTGCGGAGGTGTGCCATAGTTGGCTTCCTCTCGCTCCACACTTCTTGTGGCGTCTTCCACACCTTGGACTCCGCGTCTTTTAGCGGCTTCGTCGGCGTCAGGTTCATGATGTATGCCGCTGTCCGTGCCGCCTCACCCCAGTACCGCTGCTCAAGGTCGGAATCACTCAACATGGATCGGACCATGTTGAGGATGGTGCGGTTTGTCCTCTCGGCAACGCCGTTCTGCTGCGAAGAGTGTGGCGTAGTTTTCTGCCACGCGATCACCTTCCTTTTCATCCATGCCGAACAGCCCTTGTACTCGCCGCCGTTGTCACTCCAAAATGCCTTCACCTTCAACTTTTTTTGCCTCTCCACAGCCGCCACGAATTCCTACATGCACGAGAAGACATCGCTCTTCCTCTTGATGATGTAGAGGTAGAGCTTGTGGCTGTGGTCATCGATGAAGGTGATAAAGTAGCGCGCCCCACCAATGGAGGGCTCAAACGGTCCGCACACATCCGTGTGCACCACCTCCAACTTCGTCAATGCACGCGTCCGTTTTCTGTCAAACGGCTGTGGTGTCACCTTGCCAACCACGCACGGCTTGCAAATAGCATTCTTGGTTGCATTGAGGCCCTTGACCTTAAGGCCCCGCACCACTTCCATCTTCACCATGTCCCTCACAGTTGAGGGAGCAATGTGACATAGGCGGCGGTGCCATAGGTCTAGTTTTCTTTCATCCTTTGTCACGAGGTTGACGGCGTTAGTCCTTACTGCATCAGCAAGGACCTTGGTGCGAAGAAGGTACAGGTCCTCCTCCCTCTTGCCATGCGCAATCACCTCGCCATCCCCCTCCTTCCGGATGATAGCCTCTTTCTTGTTGAAGAGAACCTGGAGCCCCTTGTCAGTAAGGTGACTCACTGACAGCAGGTTTGCCCCAAAGTTGGGCATGTGGAGCACATCGTAGATGGTGCACGAAATATCTTTCCCGTTCATCCGCGACTTGATGCGTACATTGCTTTCGCCCGCGGCCAACTCTATTCTGCCGTTGGCCACTGTCATGTGCCGCTCGGTGACACCGTATGTGACGAACGCCGCCCGGTTGCATTGTGTGTGGTGGCCTCATCCGAAGTCGATCACCATGACTCCCGGATCTGTCAAGTCGGTAGATTTCCTGGCCATCATGGCTTAGGTGTCCTTCTTCCTGCCCTTCTTGGGCTGGTCCGACTTCTTGTTGGGGCAATCGCGTGCGTAGTGGCCCTGTTTGCCACAATTGTAGCACTCCCCCTCGTTGTCACCTCTCTTGGTGTCCTGCTTGGTACCCTTTCCCTTCTTGCCTCCCCCTCCACCTTGAGGGCGGACGGCATAGGCGGAACTTGTTGTTACCCCGCTCTCTCTCCCACCACGCCGCATCCATTCGTTGCGGACGTACTGAGCCACCTTCGGGTACTTCAGCTTGTCAGCAAACCAGCTGCCTACGACGGTGATCATGGGACTCCAACTGTCCGGCAAGGCTAGAAGGAGGATCATAGCTTGCAGCTGAGGGTCAACCTTCCATCCAGTGGCTACGCACTTGGCAGTGAGGGACTCAATCTGCTGCATGATCTCCATGATGTCATCGCCTTCGTTGGCTCGGAGGGTGACGAGCCTCTTGAAGACAAAGAGCTGGTTAGCAAGGTTGGTGGACTGGTAGATGGTGTAGAGTTTCTTCTAGGCCTCTGCGCCCTCCGTGCATCCTTGAATCAGTGCGCGATGCGATGGAGCTAGCGCTAACACCAACAATGCAAGCGCCTTCTTGTTGCGCTTCTTGTACTTGTCCACATCCTCCGCCATCGCAGTCTCTTCACCATTGACCAGCTCAAGCAGGCCCTTGTCATCGAGGCAGACCTCAAACTGTCACCTCCACAAGGGGAAGCCGTTTCCATCAAACTTAGAGATGGCACCAATGCTCTCTTGCTCGGTCGTTGCCATGGCGCGCGACGGTAGCGTGAAACTTGAAGAGCTAGGGTCCTTATAGGCACGTGGGCCCACAACCCTTTTCTGGCTGTAGTGGGTGTGGAGGCACCCTCAAGGATGCCTAGTTCTCACTGGTTCCCGCTACCAAGGTTTGGGGAAGCCAATGGACACCAATGGTGAAGAGTGGAGCACAAGGATCACGGATGTGAGTGGATAGAACACGACGCATCCAGTAGATCTGAATTGAAACACGTTTTTGTTGGTTAGCATAGTGAGATTACATCTGATTCTTATAGCCTGTGATCTAAGCTTTCCAACGCATCCAAGCACACCCAAATTGGAGCAGTAGAGCCCCTGCTATGGCCATCAAAGTAACCCTTGGTGGAGCCGAGCTGCCCACCATGCCCACGAACGGGAGTGACGGGAGGCGCTTTGACGGTGGCCAGTTGAAGCGCCCTCCCTGTTATTCCAACGTGGGGAGGGGCTCTCCCTGGTCCAGGAGAACATCCACATCCATTCCTTCATGGCCCATGTGCCTTTGGAGCCCATTGGAGCTCAACTCGGATCACTGGCGGTGGATTATCCCGCCACCTATGGCGGGTACCAGATTCCACACGCCCAACACCCGATTTTCGGGCTAGGCTAACTTTCTGAATACTCACTCAAATTGAGCAATTCAAAGCTCGATCCTGCATGGAAAAATCCAAGGGATTCAAATCTAAAGTCAGATAAGGTGTTCGACAACTCCTCAGTGGTCAAACCAGAGAGTATGATCAACGACACTCATGGTAAGGGGCACACCATGTCAACAGACCGTCCTCTTTGGTCTTCCTAACAGCTCCACTCGTCTAATTGTTTCCCTGGATCAAAGTTGCAAAAGGCTCTTGCTCAATGTCGTGGAGGAGAGCCTGCTGTTCAAGGAGGAGTGCCGCAAGAAGGGAGAAGGAGCAAGCGGACTGGACGTAGTCCTCGTCAACAACATGAGTCACGGGGGTGGTACTGCGTCAACCAACGGTAGCATGAGTGGAGAGAGAAGAAGGGAAAGTTCCACTAATGCAAGAAGCTGGACTATTGGATGCACAAATGCCAAAAAATGAAGGCAGACCTTACGATTGGGGTGAGAGCAGGGAAGCAGTCCAATGCCTCCGTCAACACCACTGATTCAAGGAGTGGAGTTGTGAGCACCATCTGGTTCCTGCACGTCTGTGCAAACACCGCCTCATTCTGAATCATTGACTCACGATCCACATGGCACATGACCTGTCACCGGGAGTGGTTTGTCATCTACACAGCTGTCAAACCTTGCCGGGTGTACCTAGGTGACAATCATCTGCAGATGTCAGTGGGAGAGGATGAGGTTGACTTCTGTTCTTCTATCTAGGGGAAGCACATGTGAAGGGGGTGCTCCATGTTCCGGGGCTGGTAGCCACATCGTCACTTTTTCCTCTCTCATCTCCCAAAGCCAGCAGGTCCACTTTGAACATGGTGGTTGCACCATCTGAGCACGTATGGGCCAGGTGCTTGCAAAGGCGGACAATGACGATGGCATATTTCTTCTTTTTGTGGCATCAAAGAAGGGAGCTGCCTCAGCGGAAGCTGCACGAGTGGGAGAATGACATCAGCACAACATCAGCCTGTGGCATTGAAAGCTTGGACACCTCAGCTTTGGCGCAATCATTTCCATGCAGCAGATGGTAGATGGCCTGAAGCTGAAGGAGGTGAAGCAGCCCAGTGGGTCGGCCTGTTAGAGTTGCATCAAAGGGAAGTAAGCCAGCTCCCCATTCACTAGGGAGGGGAAGGCGGCAGCTAAGATTGTCTCTCTTGTGCACCCTGATGTGTGTGGTCCCATGCCATCACAGTCTTTTTCCGGCAAGCTATACTCTTTCACTTTCATTGATGACAATTCACGGAAGACGTGGATTTTTTCTCTGGCTGGGAAGGATGAGTGTTTTGAAGCATTCAAGGCATAAGTGGCTGCTGCATAGAATGAGAGTAGCAGGTTCCTGAAGGTGCTTTGCACCATTGGCGGAGGCGAACACCTCTCTAATGAGTTTTGGGACTTCCTCAAGCACTGCAGGATCCGACACAAGGTGACTCCACCTACGGGACGAAAGCCAACTTCCATGCACCTAAAGGTGTCCGGGTGTGGTGCATTCGTTCATGGGCCTGCCGCTAACCGGAACAATCTGGATGCCAAGGGTGTAAAGGCTGCCTTCCTTGGCCATGATACCATGTGATACTGCCTGTACAACTTTGCAACACAGAAGATCGTCCGCAGCCATGACGTGGTATTCAAGGAGGATGTGAAGGGCTGGGCATGGAGCCCTATGGAAGCAGTCACTGTTGTACTGGCTCTTGACCTAGTGGGAGCCGAAGAGCCTGCAGCTAAAGAGGAGCAAGCAGAAGGTAGTGGTAACAAGGCGACAGAGGGAGCTGGGGAAGATAAGTAACTGGCAACAAAAGTAGAAAAGGAGGAGCAGCCAAGCAAGCAGTAGAAGATTCCATGAAGGTCTGCACACCTCAATCATGGTGCAGATGGTCCCGTGGAGCCGCTGTGGGCACCTCGCAAGCAAACAGAGACTGCTAGGGGAGCTGCTGAATCTGTGTCATTTTTCATCTTCACAGGAATCTTTTGACCTCGAGCCCCTCTTCCTCACTGTTGCCGACAAACCAGTAAAAATCAGTGAAGCCATGCGCAGTGAAAATGCATCAGATTGGCATACCGCATCAGACAAGGAGTACAAGAAACACATGAAGAACAAGACCTGGACTCTCGAGGAAGCTCCACGTGGAAGCCAAGTGATCGGCTGCAAGTGGATCTTGCAGTTGCGGTGCTGATGGTAAGGTACTCAGGTACAAATCAAAGCTGGTTGTGAAGTGGTATGTGCAGACTGAGGGTATGGATTACAGCAAGACACTTGCAAAGTTTCCCTCCATCCATGAAATCCTTACTCTTGCCACTGCCATGGATTGTGAGGTGCACCAGATGGATGTGACATGTACATTTCTCCTTGATGTGTGGAGGTGATCTTGAGGTGGATGTGAACATGGAGCAGCCGGAGGGATATGTGGTGGAAGGGCAGGAGGACCATGTGTGCAAGCTTGAGAAGGCACTACACGGCCTGAAGCAAGTGCCACATGCATGGTAGCACAGAATTGATGAGCAACTGGCTAACCTTGGTTTTGTGCACAGCAAGGCAGATCATGCGGTCTATGGGCCCACACAAGACGCAAGCCAGGTCATAATCTTGCTCTATGTTGATGACTTGCTTATTGCCTCTGAGTCGAAGTCTCTCCTCAAAGATTCTGAGCAGTCCCTTGCAGCCAGGTTTGACATGAAGGACATGGGAGAGCTCAGCTACTACCTGGGTCTCCAGGTGAATTATGATCGGCAGCAGTAAAACGTGGAGCTGTGGAAGAGCACTTATGTGAGTGATATCATCAAGTGCTTCAACATAGGAGGTGCATGGAAGGTGGCCACACCCCTGGAATTGGGCGCGAAGCTCAGCCTCACACAAGCTCCTCACGGCAAGCAGCAGAGCAGCTGCATGGAGGTGGTACCATACCAAGCAGCAGTTGAGAGCCTCTTGTATGCAGTCGTCGGCACGTGCTTCAACATCAGGCAAGTTGCGGGAGCATTGAGCAAGATCTACCAATCCGGGTGTGCCACATTAGGAGGCGGTCAAATGCGTGCTGCGCTACCTTCACAGCAACAGAAGCCTTAACCTCATCTTCAATGGAAAAAAATATTCCCATCCTTATCGACTACACCAACGCAGATTTGGGCGGAGATCTGGACACAAGGAGATCGACTAGTGGTTTTGTGTTTTCACTTGGAGGTTCAGCAATCAGCTGGAGGAGCAAGAAGAAGGAGTGCGTTGCTCTCTACTCCACCGAGCCAGAGTACATCGATTTGAGAGAGGCAGAAAAGGAATTAGTGTGGCTGCATGAGGTGCTGGCAAGTCTTGGGCAGCAGCACACAACAGCAACGACCATCTACTGTGACAACATGAGCGGTATCTCGCTCACAAAGAATGCAGATTTCCACGTGCGCAGCAAGCTCATTGATCTGCGCTACCACTTTGTCCACCAGCTCCTGGCAAAGAAGTTTGTGCACATCAAGCTCTGTCCCTCGAGCATGATGCCGGCAGATTTCTTGACTAAGCTGCTGGCAGCACATTGCTTCTAACAGCTGAGGGCACAATGTGGACTTGTGTGGCTTTTATTCTCACAAAGTAGGAGAATGATGGATGTAGGGTGCCAAAAGTGACCAAAGCGGGTTGCTCACAGGAACAATGAAAATGCACAGAGGATATCTTCCTAGTTTTGCCGTACTTTACGTAGCTCAATTTGGAGTCAGTTTGAAGGAGATATGGATTTTCAAGCTTTGGGGGCAGTGGGTCCAGTTCAAGTGACTGCTCCTGCACTACCAACACCAATGAAGGCCAGAAATATTGGCCGGGGAGGCTTGGAGCGGCCTTCAGGATAGAAAGGTGGTAGGAGGACCTTTAGGAAACTTCAAAGAAGTTTCCCACCCATATTTTTGTTCTTGTGCACATGGCAGGGATGGTGATTCTCTTGTGTGAGAGTGTGACTCCTGCTCATCCTGCAAGGCTAAGAGTGTGCTAGGAGGTGAACTTTGACAGAGTGGCTGGGTTCCCTATGCTGGTCCCTATGCAGTTATCAGGTTCTCCTGCAGTGTAGACACACAATACCCAGATGTGTTGAATACTGATGGCTAGAAAGGGAAGTTTACTGTTATCAAGAGTGCTATTCTGCAGTCTGTAAGTCGGGTTGTGTTGGTGTCACATGTAATGGTCGACAAAAAAATGGCTAGAAAACAACTGGCTCCTCTTGATGAGTGGTTTCTGATGTTTTTGTTGCTATTCTTGGAAGCAGAGATGGGGCGAGATCATGAACTGCAATCCTAGTATCAGCAGAACTCAGAGGTTTTTTTTGTGAGGAATTGGTATTCTTGGCTTTTGAATGGATGCCTTTGATGCAAACTGGGCAGCCTTCAGGGAGGTGAACAGGCTCACGAAGAGCCACCTAAAAAGAACCAACTGTTTGTGGGAGGGAGTTGCAGGTTACACTGATAGAAAGTTTGGAACCAATCATAGGAACACTGAGAACGCAAATGTCAGCATTGAATCTTGAGAGAGAATTTAAATCATCACAGCTTTCTAACAAGCCCTTACGTACCTCATTTGGCCAATGGAGCAATGAGATCAACTCTGTCAAATTTGACCCTCCAGCACCCTCTAACTCTAGCGGGATGTGCAGCAGTCACACTGTCATGCATAACAATTACATCTCCTATGGCCTGCACGGCCAATGATCCTTGAATACTCTTTTCTTGAAGTCTCTTGAAGGCCCTCCAGCAGTGTTTTCTCTTTGAAGGCCGCTCTCAGCCGTCCTGGTCACCTGTTGTGCTGAAGTCTCTCTGGCCGCCTTTTGTGCTGAAAGTGCTCTGGTCGCCACTTGAAACCGAACCAGAATCTCCAAACATTGGAAAACCATATCTCACCCAACGGACTCCAAATTGAGTTCCATGAAGTTTGTTGGAACCTGTGAAACATCTTCTATACATCTGTGTGTCAGATGATTTTTATCGAGCAACCCATTTTTGTCACTTTCTGGCAACCTCATATCCATCAGCCTCTAGAACAAATGTTTTAGGAGGCATGAAAAAAATGCACCATTATTTGTAGGCATGTGGATCAGGCTAAGGTGCTCACTGAACTTCACCAGGAGCAGGAGCGGCAGGGTCAAGAATGGAGGATCATTTTTGCCATCTTGCAATAGGTAGATGATGGCTAGAGACATGAATGGCATGAAGACCTGGAGAATCTGTGGATCAATGTTGTCCTTGGTGCCTCAAACATCGGTACATTGATGCCCGCATAAATGCATCGATGTACCCATGGTTGGCCACATCGATGTGGACACAGTATACGGGGTCAGTTAAGATACACTAAGACATGGGTTTGCACAAAATGTGTGAGAGAGCCAGAGTTGTGAAAATCATGATTTCTTCCAATTCTCAGTTTGAGCATCTTTCAAGGTCTTTATCAACTTCAGGGCACCTTAGAAAAGACTACACAAGCATGTGATAATGTGCTAACAGCGACAAACTCACTTTGAAGCCATTGTGCCACATATACACTTATCATGCAAACAGCCCATCAGGGAAAGGCATGGACATCAAGTACACAGTTTCAGGTTACACATTGTTCACCGTCTCATTTTCATGTGTACACAACATCCATGAATTGAGCTTTTACTAAATACATTCAACATCAGAAGAAGCATAAAAATGCAATGAACATTATGTGAATGGAATTGTCAATCATAGAATGTAGAATCTGAAGGATACTGTTAACAACAATGTCAGAACAGTGTCTTACTTCTGGGATGTAGTAGCTCTGCACTTTGCCAACCTGTTGGCTGCTGTAGCTTCCAATGCAATACCTGTAGGATGGTTTGATGCCTTTGCTGCTGCTACAACGACTAGGGGAGCACGCATTGCACTATGTGTTGGATATGGGGTGCCAAAAAGTGACCAAAGTGGGTTGCTCGATAAACATCATCAGGTCAAAAGAGTGAATGGAGGATGTTTTCCTGGTTCTGTAGCACTTTGAGGAACTTGATTCGGAGTCCGTTTCAGGGAGATATGGATTCTCAAGGTTTGGTGGCAGTGGGTCCGTTTCAAGTGACGGCTCCTGTACTACCAGCACCAATGACGGCCACAATTATCGGCCAGGGAGGTTTGGAGCAGCCTTCAAGGTAGAAAGGTGGTAAGGGGAACTTCAAGGAGCTTCAAGGAAAGTCCCCACAAAGATTATTGGTTGTGCACATGGCAGGGATGGTAATTCTCTTCTGTGAGAGTGTGACTGCCGCTCATCCCGCTAGGCTGGGAGTGTGCTAGGGGGTGAACTTTGACAGAGTGGTTCTTCCAAATCCATGTGCCAAATGAGGTGTACTTAGGCTTGTTAGAAAGGTGTGCTAATGTACTTTCTCCTTCACGAGTCAAACCAGCTATTCGCGCTCTCTACACAACTTCACATGCTTCCGTATTTTTTGTCTCTGCAGCCTACAACTTGTCTTGCACAAGCAATTGGTCCTGCTTAGCGGCTCTTGGTGAGCTTGATCACCTCCCTGAGGGCTGCCTTTGATTGAATCACTATGCTTGGAACTGCCAATCCTCAAAGTTGCAATTCATGCTGGATCACATTTTCTTATTCAATCCAACTGCCCACCTGCTGCACCTTCCTCACCTGCTCCTCTTCCATCAGCTGATCCACTTGCTTCTCCTTCCTCACCTGATCTTCCCACCTGCCCACCATCTGCTCCTGCCTCATCTGCTGCTCCCTCCTCAGCTGCTGCTCCCTACCCACCAGCTGCTCCCTCATCACTTGCTGCTCCTTTCCCACTTGTTGCAACCGCGCCATTTGCTGGTACCTCCCCACCTGCTTTTCCTTCCCCACCTGCTGTTGCTTCTCCCCCCCCCCC
>SZWC01018648.1:14347-25713 GCA_023375785.1 Penium margaritaceum
CTAACGCATAAAGCTTATGTTAATTTTTCGCATGGATCTGCATGCCCTAATTTAATTCTAACTTGGTATCATAGCAGAAGGGGGGGGGGGAGCAGGAGCAACAACAGTGGGCGGAACGCACGAAGAATGTGCCACATGGCACTGCGTCAGTAGTACCGTGAAGCAGCGCAAAGTGACTACACGTGATCGCCATAGGGGCGGTGAGCAGCGTATAGTAGCAGCAGGGACTGCGGCAGTAGTAGTAGTAACAGCAGCATAAGCACAAACAGCGGCAGTTGTTGTGTCGCACAGTAGGAGTGGCGGTAGAGTAGTCGCTCGCAGCAACAGTACTAGCGGCGGTAGCAACAACAGCAGCTGCGGGCGACATCATTCATGGTAGTTGGGCCTACGACTACAACAGTAGTAGCGTTAGCTGCTGTGCCGCGCAGTAGTACTAAGAGCGACATCGGCGATAGCAATAGCGGTGCACAACAGCAGCAGTAGCGACGGCAGCAACAAGCAGCAACAGCAGCGGCAGGTGCTGTGCCGCGCAATAGTAGTAGCGACGGCGGTAGCAACGGAGGCTCACAGCAACAACAGCAACGGCAGTAGCAGAAAGTAGCAGCGGTGGCAACAGCAAGCAGCAACAACAGCGGCGGTGCATAGCAGCAAGTAGTAGTAGTAGCGGCGGCGCACAACAGTAGCAGTAGCGGCGGCAGTAACAAGCAGTAGTAGCAGCTACTACGCAGAGGAGGAGCAACAGCTACTGTAGCAGCAGCCGAAGCAACGACAGTAGCAACAACGGCAGGAGCTGCACCTGCCGCTGCAATAGCTGCTGCTGAAGCGAGGAGGGCCTTGCAGCCCTCCTCTGAGGCCTCCCCCCTTGGGGGGGCCCCCTCGAGTCCCCTTAGGGGGGACCCCTCGGAAGGGCCCTGTCGGCCCCGTGAGCCCCCTCGGCCCTGTCGACCCGGTCGGCCGACTGACGGAGGGGGCTGATGGCGAAAGAGGGGCCGACACCCCTCCCTCCGTTGGCTCGCTCGCACCCACCCCGCTCGCTCGCACAAGCAAGCGAGCAAGCGTGTGCGGGAGGGAGGGCCAGCCAGATCCCCCTCTTCCTCTCCTCCTTTATTTTCTCAATTGCCCCAGATTAGGGGCAATCGAGAATAGAGGGGGTGAGAAAGAAAAACAAGAAGTTGAGGGGGAAAAAAGGGGCGGGACTGAGGACAAGATGAGGAGAAAGAGAGAAAAAACTAAACAAATAAACAAAACAATCTATAAATACATGCCACCGACAACCGCAAGCGTAACACGTCTAGCAGCTGCCTCAGCATCACCCGTAGTGGCATCAGCCATAGTAGCAGCAGCTTCTTCCGCAGCAGCAGCGACGGTGGCGGTGGAATGGCTACGATTGCATAGTACAGAGCAGTTGCAGCTGTGTTTACAGTCTCGCCTTCCCACCCAACAACGGATTGTCGCTGTTGGCGACTTTTTCTTCGAGACGCGTCGTTGACTGACGTCTCTTTGGGGTCCGTGGATTAGTCCCCACACTTCAATCCGTATGATCGACGGCGAATTCCGGTATGTCTGATTCTGAGGGCTTGGTCTTCTACCGCTTGGAGCAGTAGCCGCACTTGCAGCCTCCACACCTTCTGTTCTTGGAGCAGTTATTGCTCCTTTAGTGACAGGAACACTAGTAGTCGCAGCTGATCGGACTTTGATCTCCGTGCGTGCTATTAGTCCCATCTTGTTACACTTGCTGACCTCAACGTTGTGACCATCAGGGGCGACGATGTCTCCCAGTGTCATCTTCTCACGTGGCTTGGTGTTTACCATCGAGAGTATGTGCCCTTGGTATCTATCCATCGTCCGGTGCACGAGATGAGTGCGCAGACATCTGAGCAGGCGCCTTGCGCGTTCACCTCCTACTTCTCTGGTGATGGGCGTCATGGTTGGCTTCGCTACTGGAAGCGCCCTCGCGGCTGGCATCCACCTTGGCTTCAGCCTCGTCCGAGTATGCATCCTCCACAGCATACGGATCTGCCAGCGTTCGTAGATGCCCAAGCTAGACCTCTAGCGACCATGTTCCCTGAGATCCATGGCCTGAGGCACATGGTGCACCGGCTCTGTGACCTCGTCGTCACCGAGCGTGCTTCTGCTACTAGTTCGTCAACGACCTTCTTGATCTCATCTCCTTTATCCTCTCCTCATTTCTCATGCAATGGTGTCCCTTCAGCTCCACCTACCCGCAAGTCCCAGGCTGCTATCATCCTCTCGATCCTCCACTTCCCTGCTACCACGACGCCACCTCCAAATAACGTTTGATCATGTAGTCTTTCTTGTCGTGTGTCCTCGCGGCGTCAGCGTCAGCGTTTCGCACGACGTGCTTGTGCCGATCTTGACACATCCTCCACCTCCTCGGCTTTTGTTGCTGTACCTGTAGAGGGCGAGTGTGGTAACCGTGCATTGCCTGTTGTGACCGTAGCGACATGGTCCACGCTCGCGCCGTACTATGGTGCCCCAGCGTCAGCTCAGGCAAATTTAGATGATAGGATGACAGCACATGATGTAGAATCTGATCGTGACATGGCGTTTATGGTGGATACTTGCGAATCATTGAGCTGGACACCCACGTCTTGGTTGGATCCAAATCTTCTACAGCAGTACGTTACATCAGGAGGAGCAAAGGCCCGGCGTCCATGGGCGGTGCCACTCGCGGCATCAACCGGTGGCGGCCCGGCAGTGGCACAGGAGTCCCCTTACGGATCAGGATGCGTCTACCGGACTTTTGGAGGAGTGTGTGCGGCTGGCACACACAATTTTGGTGGAGATTGCGATGCATGAGACATGAATGTCATCGAGGTCAACATCCACACTTGGGCAGGAGTGGGACGTTCCGCATCATCAGGTTGCATCAAGAGTGCATGTCCCACGTGCCTGGACGGTGCCACTCGAGACTCGGATCGCTAGCGTCCCGGCGGTGGCACAAGAGTCCCATGCGGATCGGGATGCCCCTTATGGGCTTCAGAGGGCGTTCGTGCATGAGGCTCACACCAGCCCGACATCGGTCGCAGTGCATGAGTAGAATCGGCTAGCAGGTCTTTTAGAGGTTGAGGCATTCTTGAGAGCAGCAGTTCTGTGAGATGTCACTAAGACATATGCTGCAGCATACACAACGGGCTCCACCTTGTTGGTACCTCAGGTAGCGCCGACAACAATCGGCGCTACCTGAGAACCAGCATCAGCGTCAGGAGTTGCCCATGTTCCCAGAGTCTATGAATTCCTGTACCCACGGTGGAGTATGGACACACATGAGAGAGTGAGATGGTGGTCTTTACTCCATTATCGAGCGGGTGACGGCGAAAAGTCTCCCCGGTGAGACAATGCATGAGCGCCAGCCACGCTTGCTGGCCGCCATTATGGGCATTGTCGGGCCGGAGTCCTGCACAGTTGTATCCACTACGTCGACAGTCGACGACAGTGGAGCAGATCCGACCACGTGGATGGAGTCGACCTGTCAGCATGAGCTAAGTCGTGTCCTTGCGTGTTCATCTCTTGGTGACCCTACTCATCACACTGACGTTGAGAGTGGCAGTACCTACACGGACGATATTTCCACGTGCTCCGGGGACTCCGATGAATCTTCCTCCTCCTTATCCTTTGGCCCGCAACCGCTCATCCCTCCTGGTCTCAGAGACACGAGCTACAGTCAGGACGCCATCTGCATCTGCGTTCGATTGTCCAGTATCTCAGCAGGAGGATGCAGAAGCACCGGCTCCATCGTTTTCAGTAGCATAGACGTAGATGGAGTTGTACTTACGAGTTCTATAATCTACGTGTGTAGCATCTAGTGAGACAGAGTTTATCCTATGCGAGGCAGATACGGGCCTCCTCCACATGTCCGAGGCATGTAATGAGCGTGTAGTGATGCTACAGCAGGAGGTGATGGCAGCACGTGAGCGAGTGTTGGAGCAAGGGAGCACCAGTACTATCGGCACGAGCTTTCCACTACCAGGATGTCGCACACCCATACTCAGGGAGGATCCTGTACGAGCACTGAGTATGACGTCTGATGGCGACACTACCACAGGAGAGGTGAGCATGTCTCTTGTTTCTACCATCCCCATTCCTGTCGACTCCATCATCGCTCCTCTTTCTTCAGCTGTTGCCATCACGCACCACCATCCACCCACTTCAGCTGCTCTATCGTCATTTTCGTCCGTGTATGGTGGTCCGGTTCGTCGTTCCAACCCTCCTCCTCTAGTGGTGGTACACGCTTGTGCTTTAGGGTGCTCTATCCCGCCTCGGAGGCCAGTTCCTCCACTACATCCACGCCTGCGTGTTGTTCACCCATTCCCTTTCCTTTGGCGTACACAGATGCATTGCGGCAGAGCAGAGAGATTAGACTGAGTTGGGACCCTTGGCAGTCACACGAGGACTGGTACACTCCAGGCGGTGTAGGGGCGACGTGAGGAGTCGTAGCCATGGACACCACTTCATCTTGGAGGGTGGGTGCACTCGTGCGTGACAGGGGGAGCTATCTTTGTGTCATGGGAGACCACATGATTTATCGCCCAGGATCTATTCAGCTGCGGTATCGGCATCTCCATCGAGGACATCGCCCCGAGGTTCATCTGCCCATGGGGAGTGTTGTGTGGATCTCAACCTGATGCGACGTTATGAGAGATGCATGGCGAGGGGTCCATGCTCTGCTAGGAGCATACTACTGTAGCCGGAGTGTGGCTCATGCTACGTGCCTGCACAACTACATGTGGATGGCATTACTCTGTTGGTCGAGACCCGGACAAAAAAAATCACTACCATGGTCGCAGTGAAACCTGTGGAGCTAGTGATATCAGGCTGGTTCAACCTAAGGGACCAAGGAATCAAGGACTTCAGTGACATCACTTTTGTAACAGGAGAAATCATTAGTCAGACACAAGACGCAGCATCCCAGGCCCCACAAAACTTCATTGGAAATGGATTCCATGACATCAGCATGACCAAGGCCGATGGGGTGAGAAGTCATAGAGTTAGTAGCAAAAAAAAGGAGAGGAGTAAAATTTTCGCCGAACAGGATCCAGAGAGTCTGTACAACATGGACCGGGAAATGTAGAAGTGTCAAGACCATTGAAAAGTGTCGTACGCAGCATGCATGAGATGGGAGCAATATGGATGTGACACAGGCTACGATACAAGAGTTGAGTGTGCGTAAATGACAAAGAGGGCGTCATGTGCACAAGAGAAGAGGAAGCAGAAAGCAATGGAAGATAGAGGAACACGAAAGAGGAGGTCACAGAAAAGCGCACAAAGCACAACTGTGCCTGAGGAATGGATGGAGTCTGTACCAATGCCGCGGCATTGGCAATTCCATAACCTGGTCATCCAGGATAAGCAGAGAAATCAATCCAACGTCTAAGTCAGACACATACAGAACATCATGCGAGACAAATTCCCCTCCCGGCCCAGTGATGCGAACAACACCAATACCTTGAATAGGGAGAAGTTACCGGGAGCTTGTGCGCACGAAGAGCATAGAGCTAACGAGACCGAGAGAGACGAATGATGAAGAACAGGATGCCCTGTGATGAGATGTGATGGGTGGCCCTAAATCAAAAATCCATGATTCGCTAGAGACACAAGGGGAAGGGAGCGCAAGGAAGACTGGGACATTGCCAGAGGGGAGAACACAAGAAGACGTGAACCGAAGACGGTGAGGGAACACAAGAGACTGCCAATCTTCAATCCAGTGCAAATCATTAGGCATACACCCTTGAACCCTACCAGACGACGCGACACAACGGGCTCCACCTGACTTACACACAAGGAAACGAGACATGTCCATCACACCCTCATCTCCCTGATCACGAAGCTACAGCAGTTTGATGAGGCGCTTTTCAAGGGCATGCTCCTCATCACGGTGAGTGAAAGACGGGCGTTCCCTACGACGTGACTCAAGAAATCTCATATCAGCCCAAGACAAGGTGGCATGCAATGAGAAGAGGGTGGCTCATAGTAAGTGGGTCCCATGGCAGGTGGCATCCAGCCACAAGACGGGATGGTACCTGCAGGTGGATGCCAGGAGATGTGGTTGGAGTTGGATGTAGTGGCAGAGGAGGAAAAAGATGGTATGGCCATGTTTGTGGTGGCTACCACTATGGATGAGGAAGTGACTACTGTGCGAGCCCAGTGGGCCCGTATGGCCGATGCAAGGAGGTCATCGTTGGGGGACGCCAGACACTTGGAGAAAAACTGCCCTGAGGCTCCACAGTTCTATGAGGTGAATACTAGTGGAATGTGAGAGCTACCAACGCTCCATCCTCCTTGCCCATGAACTTTGTCCCATCCTAGGCCATGCCCACCACTGCCCCAACCAGCACCTAGGTGGAGTGTGATGCGGCTTTTACGGTGGTAGATGTGCCACAGGAAGTGGAGGACGTGCTAGAGGTAGTGGAGGACGTGGCAGCAGATAAGGACAAAGATGTGGTCACTGCCTCTATTGTACTGTGTTGGAGGCGTTTTTCCTGCAGATTGTTCCACCAATCTGTGAGACGACTAGTTGTGAACTTGTAGAGAGGAGCCAATGCCAAGGGGTGAGTTGGGTGGAACAGACTCAGAAGCAAGGTGTTCAAGCTCGCTGTGAGAAACATGCATGTACAAATTAAATAGCTCAGAGATCAGACCAGCCACAATGGAGAGACAAGCAGAAAGCTCGCATAGGAGACTGTGGGCCCAATAAACATCAGCAGAATCATTCGCCCTCATGAACAGCTGGTTGAAATGGACAATGAGAGTACTGTAGGTTACATGACTGGTGATGGTTTTGCGGGGGGAAAAAAGGGATTAGGCTCCATTGGGATCAGCAGGAGTGTGTCTTGCTGTGTTGGCATTACATGTGTCCATTTCATCAAGAAGATCATCAAGTCAAAGTATGATCATGGTAAATATACCACACTTAGTCCCAGAGGGAGAGGGGATAAATGGCAGAGGGATCAGCAGGAGAGTAATACTCCCAAAGGGCTTGCCTCACAACCAAGAATTGAAGTGTGTCTCCCTTGAAGAGAAAGACAGTTTGGGGGTCAAATGAGGTGGTGAGATTTCAAAGTCCTTGTGTTGCTACGGCAGTGAGTCATGACTGTGAAGGATTCGAAAAGACCTGGTTATGGAGAGGCACGGCAGGGTTGCTGAAAGTACCACCAGCAGCGATAGACACAGATTTGGAAGCAATACCTTGGCATCCCCAACACCCACAACATCACCAGCGTCCCCAGAGCCCCAAGCAGCTGTTGCACCCACAACACCAGCGAAAGAGGGCATGTGCTGAAGATGCTCCATCATTATCTCTACTATAGTAGTAGCCATCTCAGTCTTGGCACAACGTTTTCCTGAAGTTCTTCTTGGAGACAATGGCGATCAGCGTGCACCTTATGCAGGGCAGCCTGCAAGGCCTTCAGAGTGTCTGTGACCTCAGGCATGATGCGTAGAGGGGACTGCACAAGGAAGGGATACGACTAGTGAAGAGTTCATAGTGCTGAATAACGAGTTCACCACTCTAACATCACAGGAGAAAAGAGAAGAGAGGAGGCACAACCACTGCTATAAATGAATTGAGTACGGAGATCCAAGCTACGATGGCCACCAGGAGGCATAGCATTCCAGTCATTGCGGCACCAGCAACGGCGACTACTGTAGATGCAACCAACAATCTGGTGCCTGCTTAATGTGGAAGTTTTTACTGTTCCCAAGTGGGAGTGAGGACTGCAGCCCCAGTTGACGTACGGATGGAGCTCACAGCACCCGAGTTAGTTTCAGCTATTGTGGCAGCAGCAATGGCAACAGTGGATGAGGTAGCAACTACCTGAACAGAACTGTTGGCAGCAACAACTTCCAGAAAACATTGGGAAGAATCTACTTCAGTGTAAACAGTTGTAGCAAATCCAACTGCCATACATGTGGGAGCCCTGCTATCTCTGGCAGTGGCAGAGAATGTGGCCAGTGCACCCGCTGCTGAATCAAGCATAACCCGAGCAAGACTAAGAGTGTTAGATTGAGTTATGGTTAATCACGCAAAATTCACACACTTAACAATCAGTGTAACAAACAGTGTATTTTTGCATTCAAACATTTTCCACAAAACATCCACATGAATGCATGTCAACAAAGCCCAGATGCACATCCCTTGCATAGAATGGTAGCTATGATAAGTTCTATGTGCCATTTAACATTTCCTACAAAAATTCAATGTTCACTAGTTTGTTCACATCCCAATACACTTGTTGATACAGAGTTTCACGGATAAGGCAACTAGTCATATATGGTTATATTGTAAGGGAAGCAGAGGCACACGTCCTGGTTGCTCAGGTTCATTGGCCGCGCTGACTGCAGGGGCATTAGCTATGCTATGTGGATGAGAATTTTTCTCAAGAGGATGCATCCCAGAAGGGGAATTAGGGATGCACTCAGTAGTGTACAATGAGCCAACCTCTTGGTCTCTCACCTCCTCAAAGCGATTAATTTCCTTGCACCACTGCTCCGCTGAGAGCCTACGTACCAGGAGGGGGACATTGCCATCGTTCTTGTCTGGCCACACCCAACGGTCAGCTTCCAACAGTGTTTGAGTGCTTATGTGTGATGCTGCCCGTAACGTGCTTTCCTCGCAGTCGCACCTGCTGTCAAAGGAGTGTTGTAAGATGAGTGAGACGACCATGAGGGATTGAGAGTGGCTGCTGCGTTGTTGCCGTGACTTGTGACCGGATGTAATATCTGCTGTTGCGGCTGCAGCTGCGAACAGAAACCACATCGGTGGCTAGACACCACTGATGATGCTGCTGTCACGGTACCTCAAAGATCACGTTGACAGGGCCTTAAGATGAGGTTGCCAGATCGGTGCTCTTGCGGCTGCTACGGCCGCTGATGTGGCTACTGCGGCCGCAGGTGTGGCTACAGACAAAAGGCGCTGACATTATTGCTTCTGTTTCAGCAAATGCAATGGGGGCTGTGGCTATGAATGCGGCTGCGGACAGAAGCCATTGATGATGCTGCTACTATGGCTGTGACTGCAGCTACGGCTGTGGATATAGACAGATATCGCTGACACTGCTGCCGCTGGATTTCCCGAAGGGTTGCGGTGATAGTGATGTGACCTCAAGACGAGGTTGCAGAGAGATGTGTTGCTGTTGCTGCTGTGGCTGTGATTATGGCTAGAAACAGAGGGCACTGATGTTGCAGTTGATGCAGCTGCAGATGCAGTTACTGGCAGACGCTGCTGATGTTGCTGTTGTGGCTGTGGCTAAGGCTGCAGGCAGGCGCCATTGAAGCGGATGACATTGCAGTTCCCTGGGGTTGCTGGGATAGGCTGTGACCCCGAGAGTAGGACTTCAATAGTGGTCCAGATAGAGCTGGATATGGTGGAAGAATGGCGTTGGTCCTGTCGTTGCTGTAACTGCGATCACAGGTGATGCGGTAGAGGTAGGTAGTGTGGCACATGCCACCACTGCCTACATCGTCATGGCCGCAAGACATGGCAGCGACAAGAACAAAGAGCATGATGTAGTAGCGAGAACAGTGCGAGGACAATTGGAAGCAGGGCAGGCGGTGGTGCTTTTGATGATGTTGTGGTTACGAGAGGGAGCCGCAGCATTGTGATGGGACTTGAGAACGGCCCTGGGAGCTAAAGAGTATGGGAGAGATGGTCCCTCTGTGTTCTGATACCTGTAGTTTTTTTACCTAAGCATGTCAAACCATTGAATGAAGTGGGAGGAGTGCGGGGAGATCTCCACGTGACACACACCATGGCTCAAAGGCCCGCAGTTCTCAGTGAGATTCAAAACATAATAAAAGCGGGACATATGAGCAAGAGTTCAGCACAACCCGGTGGGCGTGATTCCCGGTCATGCGTGATGCATGTCAAGATCACACCACCACCCGGGGGTTGAGCCTCACCTCTCGGTACATACCAAGGGCGGTTAATCACCATGGCACAGGATAAATCTGACCATGTGGCCCTCTAAGGATCAGCATCCAGCTGGCAGAATGAGACTCCCCGATAACCCCACGTGCACCTTGGAGTCAGAGCTCTGGAATCCTAAAGTCGCAAAGAGCTAGAGTTTCCCACATGAAAAACGAACGGTGAAAGTCCTGATAACACAGATCATGTGGCCATAGGCCACTTGAGTGTGTGGTGCTACTGGTAGAATGGGCAAGCTTTACCACGGATGGATCCCATCCTGTGGGACAGAGCCCCAGTGAAGTCACAACACTCAATCTCATATACATGTATGATGTAGTGAGCATGTGGAGCAAGACACAAGAGCATTAGAGGTGTGATGGGCCACGGACTGAACCACAAACTTCAACACGCCCTTGTTTCCATCCTCAACCTCACCCTGACCCTCAGTCCCACCCTTACCCTCAACCTGATCCTCGTCCTCAACCAATCCTCACCCTTCTTTAGCCACCATCTCCCAGAGCTGAAGTTGTTTGCATCCGCATCTCTGCTGCCAGTGCAATGCAACAGAATATGAATTTGGCACGCCATGATTTTCAGGATGAAAGAGTGGAGGCGGTTCCTACTGGCAAGTCACTTGTAGACGCAGAGCATGCAAGGGAGGTGGCGAGCATGGAAAGGGGAGATGGAGGTGGAGAAGAGAAGAGAGGAGTAGGATGGGGAAAGGGAGGAGGAGGGTGAGAATTGGAAACATGAATGGGGAGGGAGAGAAAGAGGATGCAAGAAGGGGGGGAAAGAGGGAGGGGAGGGAGAGCGGAGGAAGGGTGGAGGAAGCAAGTGGAGGGAAAGTTGGTGTGCAGATGAGGGGGATCAAGGGAGGTGTTGAATGGGAGGTGAGAGGGAGGAAAGTGTTGGAATGATGCTCCTCACCATGGCAGGAGTGACTCCAAAAAGGAACACCAAAAAGACAAGCCTTAGTGGCTTAGTGGTTAATGGTGTCCACCTCTAGAGGCAGGGGCCCGGGTTCAAGTCCCACAAGATGAAATTCTGCCCTGCCTCAAGGGAGGTGGAAAATAGATGCCAGGAAGCTAGCTCAACCTCTAGAGTTCCTCTTTAAGTTTCTAGAAGGCCAGGTGAGGGTCCAGGAAGGTGGCACACCTTCTAGAAGGGGTGACTTGTCCTACAAGGCATCTAGAGGTGTCTTGGTCTTCTGGACACCTTCCCTCCTACTAGAAGCAAGCTGAGGAATCTAGGAAGGGGCAGAAGCTTCTAGAGGAGGGAAGGGATGCCTTCCTAGGTGGGAAAAGGACAGCCTACCAAGGAGCACTCTAGAAGCCATAGAATCTGCTAGGAAGCTCCAAATCTGGCATGCTTTGGTGTTCTGGAAAGCTTAGATCAGTGGCTATAAAATGCCACTGCTTGTGAGCCTTGATCAAGTGTTAAT
>SZWC01018649.1:7298-21824 GCA_023375785.1 Penium margaritaceum
AAAGACAAGAGGAACTCCCTTGCATGGCAAAAGGAATTGTTTAATTTTGAATACTGCATGAGATTGCAAACAAATTGCATAGGTCGATTTATGTGTGCAACATCACATGTTTGGCATTGGAGGCCATGTCATTGGCTAGATGAGCATGAAAATATTTCTAATCCATCCTCTACCTTGACATTATGCCATGATGAAATGTTCTCTTCTTTCTCTTGTGGGACTGGATAGCAAAACGCAGTCGTCCATAATGCCTAGCTTCTTTGTTGTGCTTCTTTGACAATCAACTAAATCAGAAAGAAAGTGTATGTATGCAGGATAGGAAGGAATTATTTGCGCCCATCTATCCGTGAGGCGGGTTCTTTGTGCTCTGTACCTGGCTGCACATTGTTCAAAAAACAATATGCCGGTAGGTCTTCTCATACCAATACTTGAATCATGGTGCTTAAATGTATCCATGTTCCGACCTAGGTTATAGAGAGCAAATCGGACGTCCCCACTCTTCACCGGCGACGTAGCTCGTTAGTACATCGTACAAAACTTACAATGGCCCGATCCCGCACGACAATGATGTCCAACTGAACTGAACAGCGGATGAGGCTGGTTGCCTGGTTCGGTTAAAGATTTTCAACTCGCGCCAGATTAGTTGTCTTTGATGGTTGGAACAACAATTTTCACATGTTCTAAGGCATTTTCCTGCGTTTTATAAATGCGAATCTCTAACATTGCAAACTTCCGTGCATGTGTTTCGGACACCACCATGACATATGCATAAGAGTCCACATTGAAGTGGCCAGTACACATCCTTTCTATTGTCGTATCAGTTCCATCACGAAGAGAATGAAGAAACATTTACCAGCGAAGAACTACGTGGGGTTGGCAAACCACAACAAGAATACAACGGGATGGTTTAACAATCGCAACATGGATGGGGTTACTTAATCTGGGTATTCACGACGCGATACCAGCATGAGCAGCGAAGCAATAACGAACTCCATTAATGTCTTTGTAAGAGAAAATGTACCAAATGATGCAAACAGAGAAAAGGACATGGGGAATTGAACGATTTGGCACCAGGAGATAGAAAAAACCGCGAGGGAGGGGAACAGGAGGAGGTCGCAAGTCAGACAATCCGCCAACTACCATAGAAGCGATCAGTCAACAAAAAAGCGGAGAATTTGGAAGTAACAGTTCGCAAACACGTCCAACTTACATACACATATACAAATACAGATACATATGCATATACATATACATATACATATACATATACATATACATATACATATACATATACATATACATATACATATACATATACATATACAAATACATATACATATACATATACATATACATATACATATACATATACATATACATATACATATACATATACATATACGTATACGTATACATGTACATATACATATACATATGGATATACATATACATATACATATACATAAACATATACATATACATATACATATACACATACACATACACATACACATACACATACATATACATATACATATACATATACACATACATTTGTTTTTAAAGTACACATTTGATGCAACTCGAGCTCTACAAGATCCAGATGAATATAAAAATTGGAGGAAATTTTAATTTATTTTTTATAAGACATATCTGTATTGTATCTATTTTGACTGATAAATTCGTTTATAGTGGCGTAATTATTAAGAGAAGAACTTACACATTTGGTAATATTTGTGTCCTAACATAAGGAAGTGAAAGAATGTGTTTTATTGGATGAGCTCCTTCCTTTGAGGATAAATTTATAGCTTAAAATTTTCTCCTCAAATAATACAATTCTGTTATCTTGTTTTCACATTGTTCTCACATAATGTGATGGTACATTAATGAAATTTTCCAGTAGAAAAATCAAACGAAATGCAAAAAACATTCATTTTTTTCTGTAATAAGTGATACTTTTATCGTGCTAAATTTAAATTACAAAGTTTCAGAATGTCCATGACAGCCCACAATCAAAACAACCCTTGTGTTCTTGGATTTTACATGTTCTTCTGTACGTTCTTAACCTAAACTTTTTAAGAACAATTCTGTGAGGAAGGAATTGGAGGTTTCCCAATAGTCATGAAAAAAAACTACTGAAGGCGTAGGAGTATTTTGCTTGAAAAAGGGGTTGAAATGTTTTTGTTGTTTCAGTTGGTTCATGGAAGTAACGATTGAGGCTGGTGAACATCGATGACATCGAGATGAAGAATAGTCCGTCGAAGGGATTTGTGTAAACGGATTAATGAATGGAGCCGGAAGTATCGTTCACATCGCCTTAATTCATTCTACAGACAATCTACAATTCAACACCGATCTCACAATCGGTCCTCCGTTTTGCTCACCGAACTCATGATCCAGCTAATGGCAGTCCCCTCAACGTCCCTATTTCCTAGTGTTCTTCTGCTCCACTGTGCCTAACAGTGTCGATCAACAGTTGTTCGCCAAGTAGACGGGTATCACTATATTCGTCGTTCGATCCGGACATTCCGCTTTCGCTCTGATTCGTTGACAGGGCTCGCTTCGACTTTTACGACACGTGTCCATCCTGAAAAGGTATTGTTTTGTGAATGTTGTGCATACCCCTTTCACTCTCAACAAAATTAAAGTTTCTACTCATCAATAATTCATTCATATGCAAAGTAGGAGCTCCAAGAGCTCTGTATCCTGATCTGGTATTCGACTAGATGATAACATATAATCATGATGATTTTCATCAACACGACAATACTCATTCTTTTTGCCTCAATCAAAATAGCTACGTTAAGCAAATGAGCTGCGTTAAGAAAATGAGCTGTCGTACTTTACTCTTTCATAATCATTTGCCTTCCATTGGTGTGGTTTACCTTGTCCAAAACTACTACGTGTCATAAATCTATTTCACATTGTACCTTCTTAAAAAAACCAGGTAACACTCCACACGGCTTAAAAAATGTGAAAACAAAACAAAACATCATTTCATGGATATGTAGAAGGAATATAAATCATCATTTTTGGTGAACTAGTCCCAAATAAAAAAACATTCGACGTGAGCTATTTATGTCAATGGTGCACTACTTGTCATCTAGACACAATTTTTCTTATTGCATAATACAAAGCTTCTCATGAATAGCTCTACTCAAATGAATCTTTCATCGACATTCTGATATTATGTGTAATCATTTAAGGAAGAAAATGGAAATGACCCTCTTTCACATGGATTCTCCCTGTGCACAAGTGATCATTCTTTAAGGATGGTCATCATGAAGCCTCAAAATTCCAAATTTCTATGCATCCCTATCATCAAAGTTGAAATTTTCATTTACAAAAAAAATTCATAAAACCTGCCAAATGTCCTTTAATAATGGATAACTAGTATTTCAATAACCACATTGTGAAATACTCTATTTCATATAATCTCTCAATTAAAGGGAGCGCACTATCTCAATTAGGCCATCCATAAAAAAAAGGAGGAAAGCCCTCTGGCCTTTCAATATACTGATAAACAGTGTGAGAAGAGAAAATGAGGTAAGAAGCCTCCATAAGTCATGATAAATCACAATCAAGCATTAAAAAAAACCTGCAAACTTTTTCTCACTGAGAAAGTGTTAGCCGTTCCTAGTTAATGAGAATGAGATAATCCAAGATTTCTCTGAAGAGTTTTCTACATGCAACCAATTTGTTACCAAATGTTTTGTGAAGGTTACCATGTATAAAGAGAATCATAAAGCAAATACCCATTCTCTAACGCACTCAAGTGTCCAATTTTTTCTAAGGGGTCAACACCTTCCCAACTACTTTTAAATGGTGCACCATGTGCCAAAAATTCAAACATGTGTGCATTGAGTCCTCCGTTTTCAAGAAAAGACATGATATCCACAAAAGGCCTTCATCGTTCAATGAGTAGTGTATACTACAATACCAAAAATTATGCAACATAATACCTTAGTGAATTCTTCATTCATAGTATAAAAGTTTCAGGTCTTATTGATTATGTACCTTAGAAGTGCCACAACGACCGATTGGAGATCCTAATGGCCCGCGCAAGGTCACCCGCGACTTGGGAAAGTTGGACAAGATGGCTTAAGGGTTAGCAAACTCAGGGCACCACGATTTCAACCTATTGAACCAAAAATTTTGTTAAATTAATTTCATTAATATCATATCTCCAAGGCTAAAATCCAGCATTCAAATCACCAAAGATAGCGAGGTGGCTCTCTATCTTAGTGTGGGGAGTGTAGCATGGTAGTGCGACATCGACTAATCAAAGGAGCCACATGTCTCAAACAAGGTCACCAAGTGTTGTGGGGAGATGGACACGATGGCTTGAGGGTCGCTAACCATCAACCACCACCGTTTTGGCCTAGTCAATGAAGATTCCATAGAATCCATTACAGATTTATATGTTTTCCACAAGTTTAGAGTTCCTTCTTTCACCGAGTAATGTGAACAACTTTGTTTCTCCATACTTGAATGCCCTTCGTTGGATTACCTTAGCAGTCAGCTTCATTATCTTCACAAAGTTTAATCATTCTTTCCTTTATTTCCTTCAAATGATCTTGATTTCTTATTCTTAACCAAATCCATAACATGAAGCCTTCATGTGCATTGTCTTCCCTTATATACACCAATGTTGATTTGCAACAATGTGCTTCAAGATGTATAATAAGAGAGGAGGTTTACCTCCATATGCAACATTAGGAGATGTGGAAACAAAATATGCCATCCGTCAACATTGACTAATGACCTAAAAATACTACCTCGTCACTTATCATGGTAGCATCATATCAAAAATACTTCTTAAACTTTTTCTTTATCTACTTGTGGTTGACATCATGAGTAATAGTATACATTGAAATAGATTCTCATAGTTGTTTGCAGTGTAATGTATCATATGTTCTTAACCTTCGTTCGAAAAGAGAAAACTTCTCTACATTCCCAAATGCATTAATTCATTTAAACTAGTTATCTCGTTGTAGTTTCTAGACAATCACGCAATGAACTTAACAAAAAGTTTACTATTTAAGTTTTGACCGCATCTAGGTCAGATCCCCTCACAAATTCGCCATTTTCCCCTCACATAGTGCAATTATTAACTCATCAATTGTGCAAGCCATGCCATCATTTTGCTCATCTGTAAACTGCATCTCGCGAATCATATGTGGAATCCCACACGAGAATGCAAAATGTCAAGGACTTTTTTTTTCCTTAACTCATAAAAGTTTCTTGCATAGTAAAAATTAAGACAACTAAAATTCTAAGCATATCAAGGGTTGCCTAATTGTAAACAAGAATGGAGGAGAAATAAAACTTTTGCACGGAGAATACTTTGTCTCCATTCACAATTTTGAATTATGTTTTGGCTGCCACCTACTATTTTTAACATAAGATGTAAGTTTGTATACTAATTGGGAGAGCACACATAACACATATATAACCTTAGTCAATGATTCCTTAAATGATACATAAGGTATCATTTAATATCTAAAAAGATAGATGTAATTTTTCTGAAAAATAAAATGCCATAAAATTAATTTTTCCATAAACATTTGTCCCATATGAGAAACCATTTCTCATTGAATGGAATGAACTCAAAACTAAGCAACAATATTCAACCATTGGATTCTATGAAAAAAGGGAGATTCCAGCATCAATCAGCCACAATCATGTGCCTCCATCAATGTGGATGAAGTGTACGATGCATGTTGCCATTTTATGAACATAACAATTTACACAAAATTCAAAGTAAGCCAAATCCAAAAGCATCATCAAAATGTGGCGTTTAACCTCCATATTTCAAATAATGATTAGAGTTTAAAGCATGAGTGAATGAATTTTCAATCATTATGTATAAGAAAAGGTGTTTACAAATAAAACATTACAAAACATTCATAAGAATGACCTACTTTTCTAAATAAATCCATTTCAGATTGGAGTCCTATTCTTTTTTTTTTGTAATAATGGAAAACTTTTTCAATCTTTATTCATATTTGTGTTTTTTGGATGTTGAGTGTTAATTTATGCACAACCACAACAATGTTAGGTTTTGCATTCCTCTCAAGTTGGGACCTTTGGTTTGCCAAGCAATGCCAGTAAAACCATAAAGAGTTGAATGTAATGGCTTTGAATTCACTTCAAGAAAACAACTTTTATTAATATTTTGTGAAAAATCATCAATTTCCCGAGAACAGCAAGCAATATATTTCTTACAAAGTTCGACCCAAACTATGCTCAATGTCTTTATAGGTGTTTAGCCTTACAACAAGAGTCTTGCTGTGTTGATTGTCTTCTAGGTCCATAGGGCTTTTCCATGTTTGAGGATCTCCTATCCACGGTTTTTTTAGCTTCATTTCATCAAGAGGGACGTCAGAGGTAACCCCTAGAAAAATGTTAGATCAACAGGATATGATACTTCGGAAATGACCAGGTGGTCTATAGATTTGTGGAGTGGTGGACAATGATATAATGTAATTGCAGAGATTTGACAAAGGTTAATAGAGTCACAATTGATTTTACCTTTTATTCTACAATGATACATGGTAGAAGTCTTGGTGATCCAAGTTGCTCCACTATACGAGGCGGTCCTAGCAGTCCTAATGGTCGATGTAGTGTTGTGTCTTCTAAATTTTGAACAGATAATGATAATGTGTTACATTCAACACTAGGACGTGTGTGAGCTAAGTGACCTCGTTATTGCCTTAATGGTGGTTGAACAAAACATCATATGCTCCATATTCTCCATAATTGCCTGGTGCAAAGCTCTTCCCACGTTTTCAATCCTTACACAACACTCTATTGAGCTAGCCAAAGACGTCCCACTTTTCTTAGACATTAAACTAATTCTACATGCCAAAAGCTTCAACATTCCCTTGAGGAATAAGAAAAGTGAATTTTCTACCTTATGTAGTGGAACATTTCCTACAATAACTTTCCCAACAAGTCATACACTACACGTCGATAAATACAAAAATAATATTATTACAACAAAGTTTTGGACCAATCCAAAGTTCAGTTTGGGCTCCCTCGAGACTTGTCCATAATTTGAGCCTGTGATGGCGAATATAACCTCCATGTTCAAGTTTAGCCATCATCGAACTTTGTCCAACGAAAATTGCTTAACTGGCGCGGCTCGATGTGCTGTGCTTTGAACACCCAAGTGCAAGTTGGGGGAATGGGCTTCCTTGCTCATTGGTTAAATGCCGTTATTTTTTCAATAAAGCTTATTAAAGAGCACAATTGATTCGGCTAGGGGAGTTAAAGAGTACAAACTCAAGGAGCGAGCCCCCAATGTTCATAGTACAGGGGTAAACAACGGCATAATTCACAGAAAAATTGGGCGTTCTCTCATTAGAATCATTGTAGACATCCCCATTATTAAAATTCAAGTGGTGAAGAAAAAGCTAGAAGAAAGGTTGAAAAACGTTTTTGAATTATGCCGAGAGTATTGAATCAAAACATTAAACTTATCTTTGAATCATGTAAATCAGAATTCATCTATGACGTGCAAAAGCATTAATTGAGAGTATATATTGCCTCATTTGAACATTGAGTTTGCATAAATTAGGACTTTAAGGAAAGTGCAAAGTTTCATGAGGACCGTGGGACCATACTAAAAACATGGGGGAAGGAAATTTATTTGTGTCTTCTTTCAACATTGAAATTCTACATCTTGATTTTTCTTTGTAATGTTTTAGATGACATGTTTTGCTCAGTTTTTGTTATTATAGACTTTGACGCAAAAATAGATGTACTTTTTAGTGTTGTTCTCCTTACAATGAGGAAAAATTGGTCACTCAAAATTTATTAAAAATAACATTCATGGAACTTGAAAACATACATATTTCTTTTTGTCATAAGTTTTAATCGATGATACGTAATTGAAATGTTTTAACACATACTAACAACTGTAAGGAAATTAACACAGCAAACTTGGAAGCTTGCGCGTTGATGTCAAAAGGCATGTGGAAGAATTGTTTTCAAAATTCCTTAAAATACCTTGATGAAGAAGTCTTATACTTTCAATGATTTCACGAAGTTTCTCTTATAAATTATATCATAAGGATATGTTAACAAAAATGTATTTACAATATGGGTGTACCTTCTGAGATTTAAGTTGATGTTTGTACACAATGGTCAAATCCATTCAAGCAGACACATATTCAAGTTTTGTCCATGGTTGTTGCTTTTGAGTATATTAATTCGTTGCTCCTATTTTGCGAAACTTTTTCTATGCAAAAATTGATGCAACTTGTAGAATTGATAGTTCATATTTGAAGTCGTTAATAAAGAGAAGATTCATGAAATTGCAAGAATGGAGATTTTGCCAAGGATTTATTCTCCTTCAATGATCATTATTACAACCATTGTTTAATAGTATCAACAACATTAGAGCATACGTGTGGTTTTAGGTACCTCGCTCATGTGGAATGCAATTTTTTCATGATCCATAAATACCTTCATTACAAGGAATTTTGAATTCCATCATTGAATTTTTTTAGATGCATGTATGATGAAATAAATCCTCAATATGAGGAGGTTGATATAATAAACTATAACTTCATTGAAACTAGGAAACAGGTTAAACCTATCAAAGTTTTCTGAAAAGGAATGTTCGACAATTGGGTTGTTCGAAATATTGCCCTCAATTTGAAAGATGTTATGACATGAAGGCCATAATGTACTTAGCGATGATTTTTAAGAAGAAATTACGTATTACTAAGCACATTAACTAGTGTTTTCTGAAGATTTTACAAATCTAAATGAAAAACACTATGACATTGCTTATAGTTTAGAATCACTCATGGCATGTGTAAAAATGTAATGATGAAATTGGTTTTTTGTGTGCATGTTTTTATCTAAAGTAGGATTAAGAAAATTTATCGTTTGTATACTTTTTTTGAAACCTTTATGATAACCCATTCCTTTCATTAAAAAATATTGGTGTTTGTTTTCCTTCTCTTTATTTTTTCATGAGAAACTTTGTTCATTTTTTTTAAGGTGGAAACCTCGGTTTCAATAATTCAAGAATATTGATTGTATGTTTTTACCTGGTTCTTAGATGGTATGCTTATAATAATGTCTTCACCACATTATAATCAGTGAAATTTTCTTTCATCATTAGAAGCTTTGAATGTGATTCATGAAGAATGACGAATAACGGGGATGATTTGTAATGACGTTGCATCATGTGAAGGAGGTGCGCACATGTGTGTAATTTTTTGAACACTTCCTTTTACAATTTTTAGTTCATTTTTGTTTACGATTTCTTATGTTCGAATGTATTCATCCTCCAACAGAAATTCCTCACCTTTGCTTCAATATGTTTCATAGATGATTTTCACACACTTCATTATTTAGAATATTTCATTAGTTCCATGATTTTAAAACACTGTATTATCTCTTCTTTGTTTGCGTTTTGATTATTTTCCTTGATGGCATGACACCATAGGGGATTTGTTCTGACTCGTTACAAATGCTTTCATTGACAAGTTCATGATTGTCCGTCGGTAGGATCCGTTTGAGTGGGGCTAAGCATGTTTGTTCTTTTGTTTTTTAGTCACTATATTACACGTTTCACTGCGATGTTAATTTGTGAATGGATTTTCTGGCTTTTTACAAAGAATTGAGGCCGAATTTCTGCACAATTACCACAGAGTTTCACAAAATTTTAGGTCTCACATAATTGCAAATGTTCATGAGTCTGGGTCCAATGTGCACGCCCAGAACCTTTGTGCGAGTTTGCCGTACCAAAATGAAGGGAGCATGGCACATTGCTTTGGCTTCTCCCTCTTTGAGAGCTTCGTTAGATCATTAATTGAGACTAGGACTGCGTTTCCGAAGAGATTTGCGAGCACGGGCTACCCGTTGGGATCCTCATTATACAATAAGTCCGACTTCGAATGCAGCCTGTAGTAGAGCCAAAACCCTTTTGCCTGTCACACAGTGCCTCACAAAGGTTTCGTTCTCTTTTGGTTGCCGAGAAGTGAAACTAAGTGCGGCTTTAGGGTATTCGTGGGTAACCACGACATTCTAGTTTTTTCGGTTTGTCAAGTCGCTTTTTTAAGGGGTCGTACAACCTCTTATCATTTTTCATTCGAGGCTTGACAGTTGGCTGCTGATGTGGAGTGGTTTTGTTGTCGTGGAACAAAACGCATCTAAGAGTCGTTGTTTCGGCAGTGATGAATGCAGGTTAAAAATCCAGGTGTAAAAAGATCGGCATTCGGCTGCGACGATAGTGAAAAGGTGTCTTCCGATCGTAACTGCATTCCCTTGAAACATGAGGACGAGTGAATGAGTTCAATTATCTAGTCCTTGCTTGGATCGGATGATGACGGAGCTAAATTTGAAGGTTTAAAATTTAAAGCATCATGAAATCGACTGCCATCGCGAGGCATTCAACCCTCGTTGGTTTTCAAAAGTTTCTAGTCAAGTTGTGAAATCTGCGTGGAAACCACCTCTCCAAGCCATGACAGCGACAGCGGGAACAAGGAGTGTTCTGAAAGTTTTTGTCCATATGTGAAGCAAGCTGTGAATCCGCCGGCAGCAAGCCGGCACTTGTCCGTTTCTCTGTACGTACTTGTCTTTCACTACAGCATTTGACACGTTCGCGCATGTCTGTGTACGTTCATCGTGACGTCAGCGAATCGCACATAGTTTCATTTCTCGGCAGCCGGAAGAGAACAAAACAAAAGTCGCACCCGCAAGGCCGCGCCCATATGCGAAGTCTGCCACTCACACAGAAAAGAATTATTTTGAATTGAAGCCTTAGATCCCAAACCTACCGTCCGTTGCGCCATTAGGGCCTCATATGATGTACGTCTCGGTCACATGGTAGCAAAAACTATACGCCACGTCAGGAGGCCGGTGCAAGTTGAATTCAATTTTCTGTCGACGCTGCTGACGTGAGAGAAAGCGATGCCCTTGCGAAGCGGCTTGGTGTTGCTAGGACTTGCTACAGCTTCATAGCTGTATTAAGTCCTAGCAATCTCGAGGCCCCAATTGGATGTCCCGCCATCGCTTAGGACGCTAACTGGCGATTGGGAATGTCGACAAAGCTGGACTCGCGAAAGAGGAAACTCGCTCACCAGGATGCCGATAATCGCCAGCTCTCGCAGCATTCAGTTGCTGAACCTTCATTGTTTTAGCACAGCTTCGCAGCAATGCCCTCAGAGGCCTCCACGTGGATTATTCGCACTTGTGCTCATTCGGTACTAAGTGTGACCCAGGCTGTTGTCGAGTGGTCAAACTCGAGCTGTCTACTGCATGCTAGCCGGTGGTCGAACAGGAGACGTACAGCTGCATTAACTCCTCCGTCCATGCATTACCCTCCCCATTGCACTCTTCTAAAGCACGCGCTTCGGCCAGCACTGCACGCGAGCCCACAAATCCTCTTGAACATCCCCTACGCCGAGGTGGACTAGCTCTGTACTATCCCACATGCCTCGCCCCATTCGTAAGCCCCCTACCAACCCCTCCGTGTGCTAACTTCCTGGGTGTATGTCTCAAACTCCCAATGCTCGAACCCATCTACATCTTTGTCCGCTGCTATCCCCCACCACGAACGGGCAATACCACCGAACCATCCATCTTTGACGAGCTGTCGGCCTCCCTCTCGTTAGTCCCAAATGGGAGTCACACTGTGATTCTAGGGGACTTCAATGCAAGAACGGGCTCCCTTCTCCCCATGCCCCTAGACGATCGCCTTGCTCCCTACCCCTTCACCTCCCGACACAGCCCAGACCCCCATTGTCGCATAAACACGCGTGGGCGACGCTTAGTCCGCTTCTACGAGCAGCACATGCTCGCTATTGCCCAAGGCTCTGCCGAGGGCAACTCATGTGTCAAGGGCTCGCATGGACACCTAAACGACAGCGTGATTGACTATGCACTACTGTCCTATTCACTTTGTCCTTGCTCCCTCANGTGCCATCGCCTCGCCCGCTCCGCCGCTCGCACGCCCCGTGGTGGTCGCCTCTCTGTCATGCTGCACATCGTGCCTACAAATCCGCTTGCCGCTTGTCCCCACACTCCCCCCACACTGCTCGCCTCATGCTCGCCTATCGTCGGACTTGTAAAGCTGCCAAAGTCGAGTATCATGCAGGCTCCTCAACCCGTACAGTCCACCTATTTACTAGTAACCCACGAGCATTTTGGCGCTCCTTCTCTACCGCGCGCTCACCACCAGCCTCTATCCCACCCGCACAATGGACCTCCTACGCTACAACACTGTTTGCACGACCAGCCCTCCAGCCTGCAATTGAACCTCCTCTCTATCCACAGCCACCGCTACCTGCCGCTGACTTCACCCAACAACCAGTCGTGAGTCAAACCGTAGAAGAGACACTGGACCGAATGCGTAGGCGTAGAGCCCAAGACACCCATGGCCTAAGGCTTGAGCACCTCCTCTCACGTGAGCTTGTCCCCTTCCTCTGCACGCTTCTGAAGCTATACCTCTCCACTGACTACCTTCCACCTCACTGCACGGAAGGACTGATCCACCCCATCCACAAGCGTGGGGACCGCTCGGATCCCGACAATTATCGCCTTCTTACTGTGCAACCAACCTTCACCAAACTCTACTCCACCTACCTCCTCTCACTACTGCTGTCACGTGCACCCCCAATCCAATGTCTTCATCCTGCCCAGAACGCTTTTCTCCCTAAACACAACTCTCTAGACCACGCCTTCACTCTGTACACCCTTGTTCTCTCGGCCCGCCGTATAAAGCGCCCCCTCTACGCTGCTTTCCTAGACCTTCGCAAGGCCTACGACTCCGTCAGCCATGACCTCCTTCTCGCCCAACTTGCCGCTCTTGGTCTAACCACCAATGAAGTCCATGCTGTAGAAAAACTCTACTCATCAGCCAGCGCCCGCGTCCACACCCCTACTGGCCACTCCGATCCCTTTCCCGTTCGCCACGGCCTTCTGCAGGGTGACCCATGCACTCCTATCCTCTTCAACTACCACATTGACCCCCTAGCACGTGCCATCTCTCGCATCGACACAGATGCTCCCACCCTTCTTGGCACACCCATTCCTCTCCTCCTACAGGCCGACGATATTGTCCTCCTCTCTGAGTCTGTCGGTGGCCTTCAACGTGCAGTGGACGAGGCATTCTACTCGCTCAGTGCCCTTGGCCATACAATCCAGCCAAGCAAATGCGCTGTCCTTGTCTTCCGTCCATCTCGTAACCTGTCACGCCCAAGCATTTGCCTTCCTACATTACCCTCAGCATCCCCCCTTCCCCTCTCTAATGAATACACCTACCTTGGCCTACGCTTCTCTACTATCTCTAGGCACATAATTGACACAAAGCCACTAATCACCAAGGCAGAACAGGTGCTTGGGGCCGTCCGACGAAAATGCACTTCATCCTCTATACACACTGTGTCCCTCCGCCTCACTCTTGTCCGTGCCCTCTGTCTCTCCCGCCTAATGTATGGCATTGCAATATGGGGCCCACCCACCCTCGCGCTAGTACGCCGCTCCTATTTCACATGTGACCCCCCCCGTGGCCTGCAGGACGCCCACAAACTACATCTCGATGGAATCCTATGGTGTGTCTCGGCCACGACAGTCGCAAGATCAACACCGCGCAATTCGATACATCTTGAGTCGAACACCCTCCCATTCCAGTTCTTGCCCTTTGTCTATGGCCCTAGATATGCATCGTATTTAGAAGCGCTACCGGTGGAGCGTCTTGCCAATGTTGCCTACTGCTGGCATGTAGAGAATCGATCACCATGGCATACCACACTCCTACGTGCTGCCCATGCCCTGTGCGCCTCACCCGTCTCAGACTCTTGGTTTGAACTGTCCCACGTCTTCACGCGCTCCAAGCTACGCTCGATCCTCCTCTCCCCTGGTCTGTCTGGATCCTCCCCTCACTCCCACTCCCCCCACCCTTCCTCCCCCCATCCCCCACCTGCAACCCCTGACCCTCCCAGCACTGAGAGCCCAGCTTCCACACTGTCCACCGCCAACCCCCCCGTGCAACCAATCGCCAGCACTACCCGCACTACTGATACCCCCAAGGCTCTCCTATTTTACCAGACTGTGGTACCTCGCTCCCCTGGCCTACCCCCCTACCTTTCTCTTCCCATGCCCTCCTTCCACGCGCGTGCCCTCTGGCAGCTTCGTACATCCAGCCTCCCCTATGAGCTCTACCTCCCTCTAGCATCGCGCCGCTGCTCTGCTTGTCTGGCCACCCAGTTTCCTTATCCAGCGTTGCACTTTGTGCGGGACTGTCCAGTGTTTTATGAGGTGCGGGGTCGGTTTCCCTGTCTCTTTCCTACTGATCTGCGGTGCTTCTCGCTAAAGGACTTCCTCTCTTTCGAGGACCAGGCCTGCTTGGCGTCTTGTGTGGCAGGTATGCTCCAGGTCTACTACAGCTACCACAGCAGCCCCAACCTGCAGCAGACACTGGGTTACCCGCATCGACCCCGTGCTCCCCCTCCCCCGCGCCAACGCCACATCCTCAGCATCTGCAGCCCAGGATGACAGCCGCTA
>SZWC01018649.1:31126-48891 GCA_023375785.1 Penium margaritaceum
CCACCCCACTCCTTGACGACATTGCATGGCTTGACGACTGGCAGTCTCGTTTCGCGCCTCCTTCCACCGTGTCCGCGTCCCTCGCTTGCTGCCATGTGACCGTGACTGATCTGACGACCCCTGTCCAGGACCCTGCTGAGACCTAGATCATCGAATATGAGGCCACGCATCACATGACGGCCTCTCGCGAGGCCTTCAGTATGCTTGGTCCCGTCGGCGATGTCTCCGGTGTCCGGACGGGCTCCGGACAGGTGTTGCCTGTCCGTGGGGTAGGCGTCGTTCGTTTCCGTGGTCCGGCCGGTGACGTCTTTTTGACCGATGTTCTCTTCGTCCCTGGTCTCGAGCTCAACCTCCTGTCCGTGACTGCCCTTGACCGCATGAGCATGGATGTTGTGCACTCATGTGGTGTTGGTACTGTGTCGTTGCGTCCGTCGGGTCTTGTCGTCCTGCACGCCACCGCCTGTGGCAACTTGTGGCACGTTCCCTGCCTCTCCTCCTCCCCTCCCGTCTCCTCCCCGTCGACTGTGACCGGTCATGTGTTGGTTACCAGCACGCTTTCTCCTCAGCACACCCGCCTCTTAAACCGCCGCCTTTGCCACGTTCACTCTGCCGTAGTAGAGAGCATGCTCAGCACCCAACCGGCCAAGGGCCTTGATCCTGAGACTTTCCCTCTCCCGTGCCCCACTGAGTGCATTGACTGCGCTCAGGGGAAGATGCACCGGTCCACGTACCCCCTATCTTCCTCCCGTGCGTCCGCCCCCCTTGACCTTGTCCACTCGGACGTCATGGGCCCTCTCCCCACCGAGTTCGTCGGTGAGCATGGCCGCTATGTCCTCACTCTTACGGACGACTACTCTCGTTACTGTTGGGTCTTCTGCCTCAAGCAGAAGAGCGATGTCGCCCGAACCATTCAGGAGTGGCTTGTCCTCGCGGAGCGCGAGTGTGGCCGCCCCCTTTGCCGCTTTCGCTCTGATCGCGGTGGCGAGTACCTGGGTGAGGCCACAACGTTTCTCGCCTCCCGCGGTATCCGCCATGAGACGTCTGCGCCTTATACACCCCCCCAGAACGGCGTCTCCAAGCGGTGGAACCGTACCATGGCCGATGCCATCCGCACCATGCGGGTCGAGTCCGGTCTCTCCGATGGCTTCTATTTTGAAGCCATGGCCTACATGACCTGGGTCTGGAACCAGGTTCTCCACGGTCCCCTTCCCCGCCAGTCCACGCCCTATCAGCACTGGTGCGGTCGGCGTGCTGACCTCCGCCCGGCTCGCGTCTGGGGCTGCATAGCCGTTGTGTGGCTGCCCACCCCACAGCAGGGCGGCAAGCTCGCCCCCCGCGGACGCCCCTGCACCTTTCTCGACGTGTCTCATCAGTCTAAGGCTTGGCGCTTCTGGGACCCATCTCGACACTGCATCGTCAAGTTTCGCGATGCCCTCTTCTTTGAGGACTTGTTTCCCCGCGACCTCATCCGCTCCGGCTCATCCGTGTCCCTCCCGTGGCGTGGGGGAGTAGTGAGTCCGTCCTCCGTCCTGTCGCTTCCGGGTGACACATCACTCTGTCCCTCCAAGCCGGCAGCCCGAGTCGCGTCCGTTGACCCCTCCGGGCCGGCAGCCCCAGTCACGTCCGCCGACCCCTCCGGGCCGGCAGCCCCAGTCACGTCCGCCGACCCCTCCGGGCCGGCAGCCCCAGTCGCGTCCGCTGGCCTCTCCGAGCCAGCTGCCCCAGTCGCATCTACTGGCCCCTCCGGGCCGGCAGCCCCAGCTGCGTCCGCTGGCCCATCCGAGCCGACAGCCCAAGTCGCGTCCGCTGACCCCTCTGGGCCGGCAGCCCCAGTCGCTACCGCTGGCCTCTCCGAGCCAGCTGCCCCAGTCGTATCTACTGGACCCTCCGGGCTGGCAGCACCCGTCGCGTCTACTGGCCCCTCCGGACCGGCAGCCCCAGTCGCGTCCGGTGGCACCTCCGGGCCGACAGCCCCAGTCGCGTCCGCTGGCCCCTCCGGGTCGGGAGCCCCAGTCGCGTCTGCTGGCTCCTCCAGACTAGTAGCCCCGTCTGCCTCCGTCGGCTCGTTGGACTCAGCACCATCTTCTGCCCGACTGCGCTACACACGTGGCCCAGGCGGCAGCCTTCGACCTCGGCCGACAGTGAGCGCGCAGACCGTCGCTCCCCGTCCCGTGGCACCTCGACCCCCTGTGGCTCCACGTGTCTCCTCCACTCCCACGGTCATGAGTGGGGACCCTGGCACAAAGGCTCTCGGTTTGACCACTTCTGCCATCATCGCAGACCTTCACCCGGGCTCTGTATTGGAGTACGCCATGCTTTATCATGAGCATCGGCATGCTGTTGTGGCTGCACTCCCACGCATCTCACCTGGGGCTCGTGATGCACACGCCCTCTCAGTCCGGTCCACAACGCGCCCAGAGGACCCTTCCACCCTACGTGAGGCTCGAGCCTCCCCTAAGGCCGCACACTGGGATGCTGCCTGTACCGAGGAGCTTGCTGCTATCCGACAGCACCACGTGTATGACCTCGTCGACCTCCCTCCAGGTCGGAAGGCCATTGGTGCCCAGTGGGTCTTTCGGCGTAAGTGGAAGCCTGACAGATCCTTGGATAAGTATAAGGCCTGTCTCATAGCAAAGGGGTTCGCTCAGGTCCCTGGGGTCGATTACGACTAGATCTTCGCCCCAGTTGGCCGGTTCTCCACTAGCCGGGCGCTCTTCAGCCTGGTTGCCCAGCACGGGTGAGAGCTGCATCAAATGGATGTGAGCAACGCATTCCTCCATGGCTCACTGGAGGGTGAGGAGCTCTACATGACGTAGCCCCCGGGCTTCGATGACGGCACTGGGAGAGTTTGGCGGCTGCGGAAGGCCCTCTATGGCCTGAAGCAGTCGCCTCTGTGCTGGAACCAGGAGATCAGCAGTACGCTTCTCAGTGACGGCCTCCAGCGCAGCACCGCTGACCCCGCACTGTTCGTCAGCCCGCGAGGTCAGACCTTCGCCACGGTTCTGGTTTACGTCGATGATCTCCTCATTGCGTTGCCAAACGCGGCAGCCATCCAGCGCGTCAAGGACCTGCTGCACGCCGCCTACCGGATGAAGGATCTCGGGTCTGCCCGAGTCTTCTTGGGCATGGAGCTCGAGCATGATCGCTCCTAGGGCATCCTGCACGTCCACCAGGCTGCCTATGTGCAGACCTTGTCCACTCGCTTCGCCGAGGACTTGCCCCTCGTGCCTAGCGCATCCTCACCCATGTCACCCGATGGCCATGTGAAGCTGAAAAGTCACGACCAAGCTGTTGTGGGGGAGCCAGTTGATGTGACCACGTATCTGCGGGTCATCGGGTCACTAATGTTCCTGGCGACGACGACGCGTCCAGACAGCGCGTTCGCCGTCAACCTCCTGGCCCAGTTTTCTCAGGAGCCGCGTCACCTCCACTTTGAGGCCGCGATCCGAGTACTGCGCTATGTCGTCTCGACCCCTCGGCCACGTCTCATGTTCCGCCGCCAGCCGTCCGTCGTCGTAGTGGGGTACATTGACAGTGATTGGGGCGGCAGTCCAGACGGTAAGAGTCGCACTGGCTGGATTTTTCTGGTCGGGGGCACAGTTGTGTCTTGGCGCAGTGGCAAGCAGGGGTGCATTGCACGCAACACTGCTAAGGCTGAGTACCTGGCCCTTGGCTCAGGCGCGTGTGAGAGTGTGTGGCTGCGCCGTCTGCTGTCCGAGTTACGTCAGTCTGTCGCATCCATCACCTTGCATTGTGACAATGAGAGTGCCATGGCCATCGCCGACAATGACGGTGTGCATCACATATGCAAAAAGCACATCAATGTTGAGTATCACTATGTGCATTCGTTGTTGCATGACGGCAGCATCAGCATCGTATAGGTTGAGACTGCACGACAGCTGGCTGACTTCTTGACCAAGTCACTGAAGCGGGACTCGTTCAAGAAGGCTGTGAGTTCAGTCGGCGTGCGTCCGTGAGTTGCCCTCTTTGTCTCTGCCCGCGTCTCCACGTACCTTGGGGGAGTCTTGATGTTGACCGTTTCTCTACCCGCCCATGTACACTACGCCTGTGAGTCATGGGGGAGTGTTGGTTTTTTGCGCTCATTGTGCTCTGTTGTGTCCTCCCGGCTTGTGTACATCGGCGTGCAGATGACTGACGGCGAGACTCGACGCTGATGGAGTGTCATCCGGTGGAGCNACGTACCTTGGGGGAGTCTTGATGTTGACCGTTTCTCTGCCCGCCCATGTACACTACGCCTGTGAGTCATGGGGGAGTGTTGGTTTTTTGCGCTCATTGTGCTCTGTTGTGTCCTCCCGGCTTGTGTACATCGGCGTGCAGATGACTGACGGCGAGACTCGACGCTGATGGAGTGTCATCCGGTGGAGCGGACGCACGCTGAGGTCGTCTCACAGTTCACTAGAGCCTCCTCTCTCCAGTGACGTGTTCAGCTCCATCGGCAGGCCTCCTCGGCGGTCGCGGTGCCGGCCGTCACTGCCACCATAGTCGCTGTCTGCATGCGTTCAGCGCGTCCTGTCGTGCCTGCGTCGTCATGCGCTGCCTACGGTCCCTGTTGCATGTTCCATGGCCCTGTTCAACAGTATCTTGGGCACTGCCTGGGTTCAGGCTGCCATAACTCCTCGCTACTATTTTTCTAGCTGATTCTGACCGCACGGCTGAGTTCGCAGCGTCGTTGTTATGGTATGGTCCAGTTTTCAGGCAAAACGGACGACGCCCGGGTTTTGGGCTGTCGGCCGTCTGGCAGGCCTCACCGAGGAAACCTGCCAGCCTGAAATTAGCTATTTTCTGATTGGCTGATGAACTGAGTAACAAGCTCTACAGAGCTGAGGGGGGGGGGCTAGAAGTTGGAGGGCTCCCCCATTGCTGTTCATTCTTCATTCCTGTTTTCAGCTGCTTTCTGACGCAAACTCTGGCGCGCGCGTTTCTGAGTAACAAACCCAGAGCTTCCAGACTTAGACTCTAGAGCAGCAGACTGAGGGGGCAGCTGACTTAAGCAACGAGCGTGGAAGCCCGCACGCTGCATCAACAACGCTGCTGCCCCAACCTACTGCATAGACTTTCCATTTTTGCCCCACAAATCCACACTAGCGTGAACACATTCCGCAGCACAAGGAATGCGCGATGTGGCTTCCGAATGTACTCGAAAATGCTTACTTGCTCGTTTCGAGCCGTGACCTTGGTTGATTTTACGCGTACCAACCACTGATCGTCTGCATTCAAGAGGGGAAATGCATTTGACACGTGCAATACGTACAATGATCGTGCACTACGTGCAAGACTATATCCCAGCGGCGAATGCTTCCACACTACTATGAATAACCGCGGCGAAGGAAAAAGGGGCGACTTTGTAATTCGCCCCCATTCTCCCTCCGACATGTCTGATACGCCCCCATTCTGACAAAAGTAACTAGGTAGCCCCCATTTCGGAAAGTTATAACCAGGTCACCCACACTTTTGGTGCTCTCAGACATTATGGCTAGGAAGCCTAGCACAGATGAAATATTATCAAAGTCTTGCCCCCACCTTAAAAATTAGGGGCACTCTGACGATAGTATTTCAGATTGCATTTCACTGAAAATCAATTTCAATCGAAACCTGCCGTACATCGTTCCAGACACCAGGTCCGCCGTGTCCGCTATCCAGACTTCGTCGCTAAATTCGACGGGATGTTTACTAGTTACGGAGTTGACGTCCCACGTTAACTTCTGTGCAGCTCCCGAGAAGTGGGCCTTCGCTTTCCATCTCCTTTCACGATGTCTACTTCGCAAGTTTCCTTCGTCGACCAGTGCATTGCCAGTTAGACCGACGTACGTATGAAAACAGCACCTTAAAATCGTCAATGAATCTAGTCCACGTACACTGAGGCCACAATGGCATGGGCTATGACCAATACGAGGACGCCTTCCGTCCAGCATGCTAAACGTCCCCCCCTCTCCCCCTGTACCTCCATTTGTGGACGACTACACCCGGGTCAGGTTACTCCGAGGCCTACAGCTGGCAGGGGTTGCCCACGTCCGTCATTCTACATTGCATGTTGCATCATTCTCGCCTAGGCAGCCTGGGCGCCCGTCCCGCTCTCGCGTCGTTCCCATGGCCCTGGCTGGCATCCTCACACCCAGTAAGTCAGGGTCATGGGGGCATGGTACATATTCAATCCTCGATTTTCTATCCAACATGCCCTCATTCTGGCCGCATAGCGGCCTCAACTTTGCTCGGTTTGCCAAGCGCAGCTCAGCAAACCGTCTACGGCACACGTAGCATTCGCATGCAACTCTCGCTTGGCCCCCACTACCTTGATCCCCTATCTGCCGACCTGACGGTCGACTATGTCGACCCCATGCACGTGCGCTCATTTGCTGAGTGGGATGACGACATGAGAGCGCGACGAATGGGAGAAGTAGGAAGAAGCTGAATTGTTGGCATCTATGACCCCCGGATCCCCCGACCCGGGACCCGTCACGTACAAAGGTGGTAAAGCAGTGTGGGTTCAACCCGAAGGCAACTACCCTCCCAGTGGTATGGGGTACATCCGCTTTGTCTCCCGTCGTGGCCCGTGCAATCTCTGGTCTATAGTGTCTACTAGGAGGGCCTGCTACGACACTTAATGGGAAGTTGCGTAAAGAACAACGCCCACCTTGCAAGCCCATAGTACCCTCGCACAATCGTAAGCCCTTGTCCTTGGTATGTGCTTCCGCAATCCCGCATGTATGAACACGTAGTCTGATTTTGTCGCTGGTGTTGTTGTGCAGGCCCCTCGGATGAGGATGACGACAGTGATGGTGCGGTGTTCCCGGGTGGCATGGAATTTCAAACGATGGAGGAGTGCCGCTGCGCTATTGAAGATTACGCAGTCCAGCAGCGTTTCCCTCTCAAGTGGGAGAGGTCTGAACTCGGCAGAATTGTCGTCTGCCGTGGAAACTGCAAAAGTGATGGATGCCAGTGGGTTATCCGTGCTCGCATGCCGAGCAATTCGAACAGCTACACGGTGTCTTCATACGTGGATGGGCATAAGTGCACCCCGGTCCAGACGAAGGGGAACCCGTCGCACACAACGAAGTGGGTCCTGTGACGTATCTGGGACACGGTGGCCCGAGACCCAACCACGGACGCCAAAGCCTTGCACGTGGTCATCGAAGCAGTCACACACGCGAAAGTGGGCTACCATGTCATCTGGAGGGTGCGGGATAAGGCCCAAGAGGAAATCATGGGGGAGAAATGTACGTCATGGGCTCTCTTCCCCACCTACTGCGTAGAGGGGAGTCCTCCCTTCAAATCATGGGGGAGAAATGTACCGGTATGTTGACACGGTGAGCCATTTTTTTTAAGCTGCTAGATTGACTGCTTGACTGATTGCGTTCACACTTGCAGCTAATGCGGGTTGACCCTAACACCATCGTCGTTGTAGAGTAGAAGGCCAAGCAGTTTCGTCGCTACTCAGTGGCGCACGGTGCTTGTCGCAAGGCCTGGCCTCACGTGCGATGTATCGTCATCCTGGACGGCACGTTTCTCAAAAACGGGTACAAACAGATGCTTCTAATTGCCCAATTTTTTTTTATGCAAACAACAGCGTGCCAATGGCCTGCGCTCTTGTCAGCAAAGAGGATGAAGATAACTGGGGCTGGTTCCTGCTCCAGCTGTCAAATGCGTGCTGGACCCTGCGCAAAGGTGGCACCACAATCATCAATGACCGTGATGCAGGTCTCCTCGCCGCGATGGGGAAGCTTCTCCTTCGGGCCAACCACAAGTACTACACGTTTCACATCAAGGAAAACATCCGTGTGACATATAGCAAGACAGCAGAGGAAATCTTCTGGTAGTTGGCACATGCGTATGAGCGAGAGGAGTACGACAAGCTGAGCATGGAGCTCATGCAGACAAACCAGGGTGTTGCACGCTACGTCTTTGGCGATGGCAAGACTGGATGGATCCCGTTGCGTTGCTGGAGCCGCCTCCACGGAACACCGGGATGTGGCGGCCACATCACTAGCAATGCTGCAGAGTTGCTCAACGCACGGATCATCAAGGCACGCAAGTTATTCTTGTTCCACTGCTTTGCCAGTCTTTCGCCCTTCGTACAGAAGCTGTTTGCAACACGTTGAAAACTGGAACACCACATCAACATGGGCAACGAACATGAGAGGAAGTGGGCGACCACCCCCAGAAAGGCGCTCCAGCATAATTGTTTGGCAGCTTGAGACTACGAGGTCGTGCACACCGAGAACCTCATGGTCACGGTGACAGGCAGCAGGGGTGTACCGCAACAGGTGGACTACCGCATGCCGAAGTGCAGCTGTGGCCACTATCAGGAGTTCGGCATCCCGTATGTGCACGCAAGTATTGTGCTGTTGGGGAACAAGATGATCCCAGACTACTACACCGACATGGCGTATTGCATCGCCGCGTGGAAGCGCTTCTATGGCCACCCAATGCCGGGCGTGAATCTGAGGGCGTTGAAGCCAGCCCCAAGGGAACCAAACCGTGAGGGGGACCCCCTGGGGCCCGGCTTGCAGGCACCAGGCGGGCGTGTAGTGGGCCGGCTGCAAGGCAAACGCAAGCCCTGGGCGATCTACTACGCGCAAACCACATCTGTGGTCGATGTGGCCAGAAGGGCCACCCGAAGAAACGCTGCACTAACCCACCCGCGGCAACACCGGCACAGATGGTTGCAGCCCGCGCGGCTGAGCTGCGAACACAGCAAGTAGCTGCAGCCACAGGGGCTAAGGATGCTGCAGGGGCCATTGTGGATGCAGCAGACATGGAAGGTGGTACAAGCGCACGTACTGCTGCAGCGACTGCAGAGGCAACAACTGAGGTGGAACCTGTGGATGGCGACCTAACGCAGGATAAAACGACAAACGGTGAGGGAGAAGAGAGGGACCAGGAGGAGGATGAGTACGAGGAGGACGATTCGGAAGAGGAGGGGAACAACGAGGTACTAGTCACCAGGCTCGCTCCAACGAATGACTGCAGTTCTGAATGGACAGATTCATGGACTTCTGACGAGGTGTACGACCCAGACGAGGAGACGAGGAGGGCAAGGCATGAGGCAGAGGAGGCTACATTCCGTCGTCAGTATGCCATGGTCCGCGAGCTAGTTCCTGAAATGGGACTGCCAGACCTTGACATGTTGCCTGACACTAGACCACTGTGAAGGTAATAACTTCATTACTTTTGCAGATGAACCCTATGCATTACCATTATGTGTTGCACATTAGTTGATTGAAGGTACCATGTGCATAGAAATGAATTAACCATGTAAACATTGTACCGCGGTGTTGACTAACTTTCATCCGTTCTGTGATTGCACATCAAGAGGGCTATTCATCTCATCCCTGTCCAAGCATCAACAAGGTCAAGATCCCAGAGCACCAGAAGGGGACTCTCTTTTAGGTGGCGATTTAGACTGCAACGTTTCAATGTGGGGGCTTGTGAACATAGTAAAATATCACGTGGCTAAGCAGAGGAGGTGTTCTATGATGCTGTAAAGTATGGAGATGCCTGTCTGTGTGCAGCTTGTGACGTCACTCGCTGGGTCCATGATTTGTCGGTGTACGTGCAAGAGTGGAAATGGATTGCCTCATGTGACTTTTCTCCATTGTGTTTCATGTGGACATAAGGCATTGGTACATATTAATCTTTGATCATTGTGCTTCTTGCAGTTGAATCGCAGTTTTCGTGAATGATTGTTGGTGACAACGGTATGTATAAATGCATGTAGTACATGAATTGAAATTCTTCAACTGTTAACCAAATGTTACTCTGGTGTTACTCTTAATGTCAGTATGCTGTTCTTGCAAACCACCCATTAGGGCTCTCTTGTGTGTCATGTATGGATTGCTTTTGCACCCTAAGTGGTCATCCCTTGGAACATCACCCGCTGTGAAGCATTGCTACACAATGTTATCAATAGCATGTGTTGAACGGAAGCAAAGTTTGAAAGGAAGCATAGAAATTTTGAGTGTGGAGTGCTACATTATGTGTACTCCATGGCCTTATGCAAATTTGTGCTGTCTGGGTTCTCCAGACATGATTATGGGTACTCTAGACATGATTTTGCAGACTTCTTGGCACAATGTACTCGAGTGTGGGTACAATAGACATGATTATGGGTACTCCAGGCATGATTTTGCAGATTTCTTGGCACAATGTACTCGAGAGTGGGTACTCCTAACATGATTATGGGTACTCGAGACATGATTTTGCAGACTTCTTGGCACATCGTACTCGAGTGTGGGTACTACAGACATGATTATGGGTACTCCAGACATGATTTTGCAGAAATCTTGGCACAATGTACTCGAGTGTGGGTACTCTAGGCATGATTTTGGGTACTCCATACATGATTTTGCAGAATTCTTTGCACATTGTACTCGAGTATGGGTAATCCGGACGTGATTTTGCATAATACATGGCACAACGTAGGGGAGTGTGGGTACTCCAGACACGATTGTGAGAAAGAATATTCTCTTAAGAGGAAAATGAAGGGCCATGTAGAAAGGAAATGACTAAATCATTCTTCACTAAGACGGTAAAAGGAGGGCATTCAACAAATGAATATCCGAAGTGAAACCCTCATGCCCCTGCAAAGAGGGGGTAAAGTGGACATGATTTGGCAAAAAAACAACATTAACATGCGCAGGAGCCACTACGGACTCGGTGGTTCAGTCCATACCCACGGCTCCCAAGGCTCTAGACAGTTTGGCGGACGCCAACTCAGCATGGGCCTTCCCAAGTTCCACGTCATATGTTCTGGAGTCACAGAAGCTAGGGCCCATGATGCTTCTTCATACTCAACTGACGGTTGCATGCTACATACCGGTCCCACTCCTCCTTCCATGCGACTCATGCCCGTTGAGCCGCCACAGGGTCCGTTACCGGTGTACCCCATCCATGATGTGCCTGGCCGTTCGGACGTCCATCGGTGTCCATCTCGATGCAAAGTGAAGTCACCTCATGTGGATACTTAGCAAAGTTGACTGACTGAGAAGCACTTTAAGTACACACGATAATACTTGTTTGTAGCGTGAACCAATACAACGAACATGTTTGACTCTGGAACTCTTCATTGGTTCTTGGCAACGTTCGAGATGCAAACCCGGTCCAATTGCTTGTCCCGTGTTTTGGAACATGCTGCTGCAATGTCGGACGGGCAGAATCAACATGCCCGTGTCCACGTGGAAACGGGCTATACGCATTAACCGTGCATCGGTGGCAACATGACACAGTCCTGCGACACACGGTCTCACATCCTCCCGGATGGGGCTATGTTGTCCCATTGGGCCGTCGTCCACTTTCGGCATGGACATCCCCACTCGACCAATGGGCTTCTACGTATGATGTAAGCGATGCCATGTCTTACTGTGTCAAATGCACCAATCATTTACATACTGTTTGCAACAACAAACCCGACATGCAAACATAAATAAACAACGACCCTAATCTAAGATGTCGAGCAACAAGTTAGGGTCCCGTTACGTTGTTTAAGCGACAGAGTGGTCGGCTAGCGATGACGTACTTACGAGGGTGTCCGACGTCGACATCGCTAATCCCAAACCCTCTAGAATTCGTTGGAAAAATGGGGTGACGTAGCCATAATTCTCAGGATGGGGGCAAGTTGGGAAACAAATAATAAAATGGGAGCGACCTAGCCAGAAGTTTTTTGAATGGGGCGACCTAGCCATTTGTTCTCAGAATGGGGGCGTATGAGACATGGTCGGCAGAAAATGAGGGCGATCGAGCCGAGGAAAAGGACCGACAGACTAGATACCTGCTGCGCCGAAAAGTAGCTTAGATGGTGAACAGGTAGAAGTTGAGAGACAAAACACCCTTTAGAATTTGGGACACTTGAGCAATTTATAATTAGCCGGAAGTGTCGAAATGATTGTACATAGGTATGAGTGATGAGTTACGAATGAATCGTAATCGGGGTCGTTGGGTCCATTATCAAGCGACGCGTGTGGAGTCGCATCGTGAGTGGTCGGATCTGAGAATTTCCACCAAGAAGTCGGGGGTCTTTGAGAATCGACGGTGAAGATGCGAGATGCATCTTCATATATCCAGATTTGTCTCGCTGCGTTAAGAAGTTGACCAAAAGGTTGTGATAAAATTGTTCACACGTTCGCAAGAGTGGTCAAAACTGTCGGAAGGTTCAAGATATCCATTGCAGGTATGGCAGTTGGCCAGTTTGTCCTCGACTGTCAGAGAGAATATCGTGGTCTTCGCGAGGCGATGGACTGTTTGTGTGATAACAGAAATGCCCACTCGGGAAGATTACGGACTCGTATATGTTTGCTACGTAAAACTTCAACCCCTTTGAGCCGTGACGTCAGCTCACATACATATGTGGCCTGATATCACCGGTAGTAGCCGTCGATGAGATGATCGATGTCTTGGAAGTTTTTGTAGGGTTCCCAGCTGTTATGCGCAGCGTCGTAACCGTGCCATGACGACAGGATGAGATATCCTGTCGTCTTGCCTCGTTGTCGATGGCCGAGGATGTCCTCAATGACGTACTCCGTGTCTTTGTCTACTTGAACGGGAGGCAGAGGAGGGACATCTCTGCCAGGGAAGTTTGCTCAGGGGTCTCGGTAGTGGTTGAATATGCTGACATGGAACACCGGATGAACTTGCATAGTGTCGGGAGGTTTGAGTCGTGCAACCATGGGGGTTTGCATGCGCTCGATCTCAAACGGTCCCAACCATCGGGGTTTGAACTTCAAACATTCAGATCCACACAGCTTGATGTTTGCCAAGATGAGGAGGACTTTGTTGCCAGCGGCAAAGATGTCGTCACTACGATGTCGGTGAACTGCTCACTTCATTGTTGCTTGTGTCTTTGCGATGGTTGGCTGTGTTTCCTCCTAGATGGTAGTGAAGTCTTGGCATTGAACGTCGACTGCTTGGATGTTGCTGCCACTTCATAGTCCGGATGGTGTGGTGGGAAGTTTGCCATACACCACTTCAAATAGAGTTTTACCCGTTGCGGTGGTGTAACAGATTCGACGGAATCCTTTACCAACTAGGCCAAAAGCGCGGTGCTTGAGGGTCCCCGACCCTCAAGCCATCCCGTCTCACTGTCCACAGTCCGAGGTGACCCTGCTTGAGCCACGTGGCTCCTTCGACCGGTCAGCGTGGCACTGCCATGCTACACTCCCCCCCCTGTTAGGAGTGAGAGCCGCCTCGGCATGGATTCAACGGAATCATTGGCCGACTAGGCCAACACCGAGGTGCTTGAGGGTCTCCGACCCTCAAGCCATCCCGTCTCACCGTCCACAACTCCAGGTGACCCCGCTCAAGCCACGTGGCTCCTTCGACCGGTCGGCATGGCACTGCCACGCTACAGGTGGAAACTGTCAAACTATATGCAATTTTGGCGGTCGGGAGTTTTGTGCCCAATCCATCCTGTGAGGTTTGCACAATGTAAGGAGAAGTTGTTTGAGCGTCCGCTCGGTTTGACCGTCGGGTTGAGGATGGAACACCGTTGAATGTTGAATTCTGCTACGGTAGCGAGTCATTGCCTCGCGTCAAAACTGGCTGGTTAATCGACAGTCTCTGTCGCTTGTGATGGTTCTTGGTATGCCGTGTAGCGTGAAGATTTCATTCAGAAACAGCCATGTAATTCCCTTGGCAGTGACGGTGGTCGTCGTCAGGATGAAGTGGGACTTATTGGAAAATTTGTCGACGGCAACAAGGATTCAGTCACATCCCTCGGGTGTGACTGGTAACCTTGTGACGAAGTCCATGGAGATTTCTTCCCACGGTTCTGTCGAAAAAGTGAGTGGTTATAGAAGTCCGAGTGGCCTCGTGGGACGGGATTTTTGTCCCTGACAAGTGTCGGAGGCTTTGCAAAAGTTGGCCAAGTCGGATTGCATCTTGTCCCACCAATAGTTTTTTGCCACCTTCTTCAATGTCTTGTCCTCTGCAAAGTTTCCACCAGGTCTGGTATCGTGGCACTCTTCGAGCAACATACTGCCAAGTTTGTCGTTCGGGTGAACAACCTCTTGGCGAGTGAAGTGTCCTCGCTAGTAGGATGCATCAAACCAGAATTTTGTTTTGTCACACCAGTCGTGATGCGCGTAGCCTTGTGCAAACAGTCGCTCGAGGTACGGGTCTAGCTGTAGCTGTAGCGTTGCCAATGCCACCCATAAAATTTCGTCGGCGGCTTAGTGCGTCCGCCGGATTGATTTTGCCTCGTCGGTACTCGATTTTGTAGTCAAACTAGGATTCAGGGAACTCCATCCATCGGCTTTGACATCGACTAAGATTCGGCCGCGATTCAGTCCTTGCAGTTTTTCAGACATGTAGACGACCGGTTTTTTGTCGTTGCCCTAGTTTTATAGAAGAGTCACGCCAATGGCTTGGTCTGACACATCCGTGGCCATGACATTTTTTACCGTTGGATCGGCACATCGTAGGGCTGGCACCGAGGTCAGAGCGTTTCGCAAAGCCGTGATTGCTTCTTGTTTGCTCTCTCCCCTCCGCCACTCGCTTTCTTTCTGAGTGAGGTTGGAAAGAGACGTTGACACTTGGGCGTAGTTCCATACAAACTGCCGGTGTTAATTGCAGAATCTAAGAAAAAATTGAATTTCTTGAACGTTGGTCAGCGTCGGCCAATGAGCGACTGTTGCCACTTTTTTTTTTATCCATGGTGATCTGTCCGCTGTTGATGGCGTAACCCAAAAACACAATCGAATAATGACCGAAGTCATTTTCGAGAGTTTCCCAAAAGATTTCTCTCTTTGTAAAACTTTTAGGACTTTTCGAAGATGTCCATCGTGCTCCTCCGGGGTGCGGCTGTACACCTGAACATCGTCGAGGTATACCACGACAAAACCATCGAGGTACGGACAGAAAATGTTTCTCAGTGCTGCCATAAACATTGCCGGCGTATTAGTGAATCCAGACGGCATGACCGTGAACTCAAAGTGCACGTAGCGAGTTTGGAACCCCGTCTTCTTCATATCAATGTCTGCCACGTGTATCTGGTGATATCCGCTGCGTAAGTCACTTTTGCTGAGAATTCAAGTCCCTCGGAGTTGGTCGAAACGTTTTTCATCTTGGGTAAGAGGGTAGCAGTTCTTCATGGTAGCGTTGTTCAATGCACGATAATCCATGCACATCCACATCTCGCCAGTTTTCTTTTTTACGAATAGTACTGGTGCGGCGTATGGTGACGTGGATGGGTGGATGAACCCCCGACCGAGCATCTTGTCGAGCTGCTTTTTCAACTCGGTCAGCTCGTGGTCGCTCATCCGATAGGCCCCTTGAACGATAGGTCTGCAACCTGGCTTCAGTTCGATGCGATGGTCATTCTTTCACTGAGGAGATAAAGTCTTTGGCAGTTTGTCGGGGAAGACGTTCCTAAACTCTTCGATGAGGGATGGGAACTCCTCGGTACCATCGCAAACTTCGATGATGCCGATGAGGCTGATGAGCCCGATGATGAGTTGGCTGCTGCCACTACCGCTTCTTCCATTGGCTCAGATGTATGAGCCACGCACAACCTCCTTGTCGTATACAGTGCTTGGCCACGTTGACCTGTATTGGTTACACAGGTGGTCGCTTTTCATCTTTAGCGGCTTTTCCTCTGCTTCCACAATCATCATTCCCATGATGATTGTGGTTAGGATGTCGCCAGCCATATGATTCCTCGGTCCAAGCGTTGTAGTCGGCGCCATGGATCCTTTCTGCTGCTGCGATCAGCCACACAAATTCATTCTGGATGCTGAAGATAGCGATTGCTCGTCGCATGTCCCGCTTGAGGCCATTTTTGTAGTGTAAACAGAGTTTGGCGGGGGTGTTGTGTACTCTGGCCGTACCTCGTTGGCAGATTCACTTGCTCACTGTAGTGGGTGGCGGCTGCCTAGTGTGCTAAGACGGTTGAGGAGACTCCAGAACAACGCCGTCAAGAGTTGAGGGTATCACGTAGGGGTCAAAGAAGCGAAGAGGCGGACTGTAAAGGCAAAGCTGCAGCCTTGTAGAGGGATTGTCGGATGCAAGTGAATGCCAGAATTCAATCCTCTTGGTAGACAAGAGGTCAGGAGGGAGAGGGCCTACCTACCAAGAGAGGGGAATGTGCTTGTCCTTCCTTGTGCTGCCCAAGAAAGAACCGAGGCCGCAACTAGCTCCGGGATGGTTGTGCAACAACGAGAATGCAAGCCACTATGTTGGCCCAAGATCTATGGACAGTGCATCAACTTGTTGTCCTTCCACGTGGTTGCTCTGATACCAGTAGGCTGCTGTACTAGACAAGCCGATGGTTGTTGGAGGGCCACTTTCGACACATGGTACAAGGAGCAGGAAGAAGCCATGGATGTGTTTTGTGGAAGTTAGAACGGGTGAGTATGAACCAGTCACGAGTCACAGATGTGATAGGAGCATGAGCAAGCGAGCAAGTGAGCAAAGAGCTCACTCTCACTCGCTACCCTCGAGTGTGGTGGACTCGAACCACCACTCCACTGCACTTTTGGAAAAAACCTATCAGATGCATCACGAGCTAAGAAACCGACAGGACCTGGGTTTGGGTGAGCATCCGGCTGAGTTTTCCAACAAGAAAGCACACAAGTTAGTCCAAGGCAGTGGTTCGTTGTGCAGTCATGTCGTCACGATGATGCAGCCTGCAGTGTTACCTCTCTCTGGTCAGCCACCTTGATTAGTGAGGTGACTGTGCAATGAGGCCGGAGGTCATCATGTAACACCATCACATAACCAACACATGGCAGGTCAGGCCTGACCCGGTAGGTGGCATCGGGTTCCCACGCGGTTGCGCTCTCTCATCTTACGTCGTAGTGGCGAGGTCTATGAAGTCATGATGTGCGAGATACGCTGACGGCTTGTGCGAGGTAGTCCTCCAGATGGGTATTGGAGTCAGATGCCTCTCCTGCACCGATGCGCTCTCATACCAAGTGTTACACCAAACTGAGCGTAAATGGTGAACAGGTAGAAGTTATGAGGTAAAAACGATATAGAATTTGGGACACTTGAGCAATCTATAATTAGCACTAAGTGTACTTCGATGACAAGTGTTGAAATGATCAAACACATACATACAAGTGTTGAGTTATGAATGAAGCATAATCGGGGTCGTTGGGTCGATTGTCGAGTGACACCTGCGGAGTTGCGTCGTGAGTGGTCGGATTCAAGAAGGTCCATCAAGAAGTTGATACTTCTGTTTGTAGGTTCGCAAGAGTGGTCAAAACTGTCAAAAGGTTCAAGAATATCCACTGCGGGTCGGGCAGTTGGCCGGTTTGTCCTCGATCGTTGGAGTGAACACTGCGGTCTTTGCGACGTGGTGGGCTGTTTGTGTAATAAGAGAAATGTCCACTCGGGAATATTAGGGACTCGTGTACGTCTAGCACGTAATAATACTGGCCATATCAAACTTTTAAACGGTTGTGCCCGGAAATACAATATTTAGAACGGCATGCCCAGCACACTTTAGCTTCAAAGCAACATCCATTGTTATAAAAAAAGCGTTTGAATGCTATGTCGTCTCTGTTATGCCGAACGAAAAACAGGTAGAAGTTTCGAGGCAGAACATGATTTAGAATTTGGGACACTTGAGTAGTTTATAGTTAGTAGAAAGTGTTCCTAGATAATAGGTATCGGTAAGGGTACACACCGATTCTTGGAATCGCGATTAAGCAATCGCGGTTCCACGATTCTTCCATGTACCCACGATTCCGATTCTTTGATCCTAGAATCGGACCAGAATCGTGGATAGTTCTGGAATCGGATCAGATGGGGGG
>SZWC01018651.1:1319-13049 GCA_023375785.1 Penium margaritaceum
TCCCTCCCTCTCTTTCACTATCTTTGGCCTTCACCCTACCCACCTTCCTCATCCGCTCCCTCCTCAATCTGAGCAGCCTCCTTCCAGATCCTGCACGGCAGATCTTGCGGCTACTGTCTCAGTTGGGCACGCCGTTGGCAGGCACTGCCCATCTCGTGCCCACCTGCTTTGACCTCTTCCTCTCATCAGCTTTTCCATTTCCTCCCTGCGTTTCTCATGACCCTCTTCTGTTCTCGTTGGGCTCCCCCTGCTGCTCTCCTTCCTCTCTGCTCCCACACCTCTGCAGCGGCTGAAGCCAGACGACGCCTACTGCAGCACGGCGAACGTGGTGACAGGTCAACCCAACATCCACAAGCTCAAGGGAACGGAGGAGGCAGTGGTGGACGGCGTGGCACTACTCGGAATGGGAGTGCCTAAACACGCCAAGGGTATCCAGAAGGTACGCAACATCCTAAGTATGCCGTCCACGTTGGCACTGTGTCTGAGTCAAGGTGAAAGCCTCCGAGGCGTTGTGCAGAATCGTCAACGGCTCTCGGCTAGACAGGGATAGAGTGAGCTGCACTGGACGGCGTTGCACCGCTCGCTCTCAGAATGTAAAAAAGCAAAAGTGATTTTCAGAGTGTGCCGATGTGGATGGAATGTCGCACCAGAAGCATGTTGCCCATGCAAAGTGCTTGCGTGCTTCCTCTAAATCTTCACCAAACATTTACGGGAACTCCTCTTTGCAAAGACCTCTCCCTTCCTGCACTATGCACTTTCCTCCGTCTGCAGGCCACCTTCCGCATGTGGTACAGTCGGCAGCTCCAGATTCTTCTTGACTCTCGGCAAAATGACAAGTGTTGTTCGTGTTTGTTCACAGGGCACCATCCGCATGCTTTACGTTTGGCGGCCGCACATCGGCAAGTTCAGCAACCGCCAGGGGCAGAAAGGAGCGCTGTTGGAAGTGTGGCTGCTTCTACATGGTTTGCATATCTCATCAAAGATAATGAGCATCAGCTTTTTCTCTTCGTTCGCAGGCGACCATCCGCATGAGGTACGGCCGACGGCCGCAGATCGGCGACAAGTTCAGCAGCCGGCACGGGCAGAAGGGAGTGCTGTCGCAGCTGTGGCCCGATGAAGACATGCCTTTCTCCAACCATAGCGGCATGCGGCCTGACATCATCATCAACCCCCACGCCTTCCCCTCGCGCATGACCATTGGCATGCTCGTCGAGTCCATGGCATCCAAGGTATGTGTCCACACCTCTTCGTAAGATCCTATCATCTCCCCATTTCCTCATCCTCTCGATTATGAAGCATTCACTTGTTTGTAGGCGTGCAGTTTTCTGCATGCCAGAGGAGACATTTTGTGACCTGTGTGCGATAGTGGGGTGCGTGAGTTTCGCGAGTACCAGCATGACAAAATGGTGCTCCCATGCTGCCTCTCTGCCCCAACAACTCCGCCTCCCTTTACACCAGAATGGGAAGGTGCAATGTGTTGCACCGATTATCTTTCTTCCATTGCACCTTGCACCTGCCTCTCGTAGAGCATGGCGTTGCACGACCATCTCATCAACGAACCGACGTCCTGCAAATGCCTGACAGGGCTGGCAACGCACAAACGTTATGCAACTCGCACGATAGAGCTAATAACTCCAACTCGTTCTTGCAAAGCCTGTGGTCTCCGACCCTCTCGTTTCTATGGACCTTTGCATGCCACGCAGAGTGGTGCGCTACACGGCTACTTCGTCAACGCGTCAACGTTCCGCAACTGCACGCCACACCCTGACCCCCTCATCCGTCCCGGCCCGCACCGCGCCAATCCCCCAACTCCGGCAGAGCGACCTGCCACCGCCGCCGCTCACAACGGCAAGACAGGTGACGCTGCTGGCGCGAGGGACGAGAGCAATGTGGTGGCGGTGTTTGGGGAGGAGTTGGTGGCCAAGGGATTCAACTACTTTGGCACGGAGACCATGTACAGCGGCGTGTACGGCACTGAAATGGACTGCCACATCTACATGGGCCTCGTGTACTACCAGCGGCTACGGCACATGGTGTCCGACAAGTTCCAGGTATTCCCCCACACACACGTGGCATTTTCCGCTTGTGCGGTGCAAAGTTGTGTGTGGCTGCAGCTATGTTCTGCTTCAGGTGAAACGGCGAGTTGAGTGCGGCATGGTATATAATTATCTGTGTCTCCTTGCCCCTTCCAATGTCAAGAGCCTGCGGTCCACCCCTTCCCTCTCCCCTCCCTTTCCCCCCTGAGCGTGTTCAAGGCTCTCAATCCCTCACAACAGACTGAAAGGTTTCTCCAAAGGCCCAATTCTCATGCACTTCCACGACTGAGCTGAGCTGAGCTGCCGTCTCACGTGCTCCACTGCCCGACCCACTGGCTACTGCAGGTGCGATCCACAGGAGCGGTCAACCCACTCACACAACAACCCGTGAAGGGCCGTAGCCGCGGCGGTGGCATCCGGTTCGGAGAGATGGAGCGCGACGCGCTCCTCTCTCACGGTGCCGCCTTCCTCCTCCACGACCGCCTTCACGTGTGCTCCGACTACCACACGGCCGATGTGTGCTCTCTGTGTGGCTCCGTCCTCTCACCCGTCCTCGGCGTTCCCTCAGCTGACGGNAAGCGCATGCGGTGCATGGTGTGCGGGAGTGGCAAGGGACTTGTGCGGATCGCAATGCCGTTTGTGTTTCGCTACTTGGCTGTGGAGCTTGCGGCCATGAACATCAAACTCACCCTTGCTGTGAAATGAGCCAATGCCGTTGGCTTACTCGCAGAAAAGCCGTAAGCTTGCGTTCCTGTCGGAGAGAATGTAGGTACCATTTCCTCACATGTTTGGTACCCCTCAATGATCTACAGATGTTGAGTTTTGCCAAGTCTTTGCTGGTTGTAAACCATTTGTGTCGCCACCTCCCACGCTCCAAAGTCTTAATCAGTCAGTGCTGGGCATATTCTTCCACAGTTTGGTTCTCACGGAGTATGTGAATCCCGCAAAAGAGCCCAAGAAATGTGCAGGTGGTCACACATGGTGTTCCGATTCTACCTCGTGAGAGAAATGGTTCTCACTTCATGTTAACTGATCTGAGCACTTCCCCAATCCTTTCGGACTGAGGTCTAGAGCAGACTTAGTGCTACTCACACTTCATGCCACAAGTAGGCTACCCAATTGATTCCAACAGAGAGAGGTGTTGTGCTTTGTGCCGTTCCTGTACAGCTTGCTGTGACCACTCGGCCGTGTCCATACTAATGCAGATCCCTGAGGCAGCCGGCCCTGGTGACACCGGCGCAATGACAGGCGGCGGACTGTTGGTTTTTGCGCTCATTATGCTCTGTTGTGTCCTCCCGGCTTGTGTACATCAGCGTGCGGATGACTGACGGCGAGACTCGACGCTGATGGAGTGTCGTCCGGTGGAGCCGACGTAAGCTGAGGCCGTCTTGCAGTGCGCTGGAGTCCCCTCTCTCCGGCGACGTGTTCGGCTCCATCGGCAGGCCTCCTCGGCGGTCGCGCTGCCGGCAGTCACTGCCACCGCAGTCGCTGTCTGCATGCATCCAGCGCGCACTGTCGTGCCTGCGTCGTCATGCGCTGCCTAGGGTCCCAGTTGCATGTTGTTTGGCCCTGTTTGACAGCATAAGCCGTCGTGGGCACTACCTGGGTTCAAGCTGCCATAACTCCTCGCTACTATTTTTCTAGCAGATTCTGGCCGCACGGCTGCGTTCGCAGCGTCGGTATTATGGTATGGTCCAGTTTTCAGGCAAAACGGACGACGCCCGGGTTTTGGGCTGTCGGCCGTCTGGCAGGCCTCACCGAGGAAACCTGCCAGCCTGAAATTAGCTATTTTCTGATTGGCTGATGAACTGAGTAACAAGATCTACAGAGCTGGGGGGGGCTAGAACTTGGAGGGGTCCCCCATTGCTGTTCATTCTTGTTTCCTAATCAGTTACTATCAGTTTTCAGCTGCTTTCTGGCGCTAACTCTGGCGCGCGCGTTTCTGAGTAACAAATCCAAAGCTTCCAGACTTAGACTCTAGAGCAGCAGACTGAGGGGGCAGCTGACTTAAGCAACTAGCGTGGAAGCCCGCACGCTGCATCAACAACGCTGCTGCCCCAACCTGCTGCATAGTTTTCCTTTTNGGGGGGGGCTAGAACTTGGAGGGGTCCCCCATTGCTGTTCATTCTTGTTTCCTAATCAGTTACTATCAGTTTTCAGCTGCTTTCTGGCGCTAACTCTGGCGCGCGCGTTTCTGAGTAACAAATCCAAAGCTTCCAGACTTAGACTCTAGAGCAGCAGTCTAAGGGGGCAGCTGACTTAAGCAACTAGCGTGGAAGCCCGCACGCTGCATCAACAATGCTGCTGCCCCAACCTGCTGCATAGTTTTCTTTCTTGGTATCAGAGCCAGAGCGCAGCAGCAGCAGCAGAAGAATGGCGAACAGGTGCCAGACAATGCCGGCGGACCTCCATAGGCGCCAGTGCAGGGGAAATGCTGCCGGATTTTTTCCGACAGCATTGACCCTCCTGGTGGCGGCGTCAGATTTTTTCCCACGGCCACTGGGCCAGGGGAAATGCTGCCAAAATTTTTCGGCAGCACTGACCCCCACGCGTGACGCGAGGAGGTGAGCGGCGGGCGGCGTCTGACGTCTGTGGGCGACGACGAACGCGGCAACGTCACCCAGGTGCAGTGACTCGCACCACCAGCAGCAGCAAGCAGAACCAGCAGCTCGCAGCAGCCCGCAGCAGCAGCAGCTCGCAGCAGCCCGCAGCAGCAGCAGCTCGCAGCAGCAGCAGCAGCAGCCCGCAGCAGCAGCAGCTCGCAGCAGCAACAACAGCAACGTGCAGCAGCAGCAGCAGCGTGCAGCAGCAGCACTAGCCCGCAGCAGCAGCCCGCTGTAGCAGCCCGCAGCAGCAGCAGGCAGCAGCCGCAGCACGCAGCAGCTGCAGCAACGTGCAGCAGCAGCAGCGGGCTGCAGCAGCTGCTGCAGCAGCTACCAGCTACTGCAGCTGCTGGTAGCTGCTGCAGCAGCTACCAGCTGCTGCGTGCTGCGGCTGCAGCAGCTGGTAGCTGTTGCAGCTCGCAGCAGGTAGCTGCTGCGTGCTGCAGCAGCTACCAGCCGCTGCAGCCGCAGCACGCAGCTGCTGCAGCAGCTACCAGCTGCTGGTAGCTGCTGCAGCAGCAGCAGCTACAGCGAGCTGCAGCAGCTGCTGCAGCAGCTACCAGCTGCTGCAGCTGGTAGCTGCTGCAGCAGCTACCAGCTGCTGCAGCAGCTACCAGCTGCTGCTCGCTGCTGTTGCTGCAGCAGCTGGCGGCTGCTGCAGCAACAGCAGCGAGCAGCAGCTGGTAGCTGCCAGCCGCGGCTGCTGCTGCCCGCTGCTCGCACCGAGCGAGCAGCGAGCAGCAGCGAGCAGCAGCTCGCTGCTGCCAGCGAGCAGCAGCTCGCTGCTGCTAGGCGAGCAGCAGCCCGCTGCTCGTAGAAGACAGCGGGCTGCTGCCCGTTGTGACAAGAAAAAAAAAGGGCAACAAAAAAAAATCCCCCAACCGCGTAGCTCGTTGCAGCAGCCTGCAGGTGCAGCGAGCAGCTACTGCAGCATGCACCAGCTGCAGCAGCGCTCAGCAGCAATTGCGAGCTGGAACAGCTCGCTGCTGCAGCAGTAGTAGCCACAGCAGCTGCTGCAGCTCGCAGCACCAGCAGCTGCAGCTGCAACTGTAGCAGCATCAGCAACAGCAGCAGCAGCTGCAGCAACCGCAGCAGCAGCAGCAGCAGCAGCAGCAAACAGCTGCAGCAGCAGCAGCAACAGCAACAGCAGCAGCAGCAGCAACAGCAAGAGCAGCAGCAGCAGCAGTAGCAGTAGGAGCAGCAGTAGCAGCAGCAGCAGCAGCAGTAGCAGCAGCATCAGCAGCAGCAGCAGCAGCTGCAGCTGCATCAGCACCAACAGCAGCAGCGGGGGCCCCAACATTCGCCGCTGCTGACGTCACTGCTGACGTCATCAACAAAAAAAAAAAAAAAGTGAAAAAGGGGGGGAGAAAGGAAAGGGGGAAGGTAACCTAAGGGGTGGATAGAACTCCCACCACCCCTTTTTTGCTGACATCAGCCAAAGCAAAAAAAAAAAAAACAAGGGGCACCACACCATGGCCGGTACCCCTAGTGAGGAGGGGTCCTCCTCTGTTGGGGGGACCCCTACTCCTCCTTTCTTGCAGCGCCTACAGCAGCAGCAGCAGCAGTAGCACCAGCAGCAGTAGCAGCAACAGCAGCAGCAGCCGCCGCCGCCGCCGTAGCAGCTGCAGCAGCTGCAGCCCACTGGTGTCTTTGGCGGCAATCCTGACCCCCTCGCTGCTCTTCAGCAACAGCTCGCCGCCTTGACGCAGCAGCTTGCAGCGCTACAGCCGGTAGCCGCCCAGACTACCACCAGTGTGCCCCCGTCATTTGTCCCTCCAGGGCACGCCAGCCCAGCGGTGTCTGCTGCCACGTACTATCTGGCACAGCAGCAGGCTCAGCGCCAGCGGCAGACAGTCACTTCCGTCCTTGGCCCCACTCTTGGTGCTGGCCGCAGGCAGAAGGACTTTGAGACGCCGCCGCCGCCGCTTCAGGCCGGCGAGCAATTTCGAAGCTGGGAGCTTAGCTTCCGGATCTGGGCGTAGGGTGAGGGCCTGTGGGCATACTACACCCTCCCTTACGACTCCACCCAGGCCGACCAGTTGTATGACGCTGGTCGCGCCGTCCGTGCCCTTGTCCCAGTCGCCCCTCCTGCTTCCCGCCTGGCCCTAGAACCTTTCCTCGGCGATTTTACCGCCGGCGCCATACCAGACCCTGCAGCCGCATGGCACGTCCTCACCAGACCCCATCGTCTGTCGAGCGACATTGAGATCAATCGTCTGCTCCAGAAGTTTAACTCCTTGCACATGGGGGAGACCGAGACGGTCACTACCTACTGGCAGCGGGCGGAGGACATCCTACGTCGTCTTGGTACATCTGCTCCACCCCCTCTGTCCGCGCTCCTCACCATCAAGCGTGGCGTTACTAGCGCGTACGCAGACGTCTTCGTGCACTACCCCCAGGACGTCCTGTCCACCATGGCAGCCCAGGGCACCCTCATGCCCTGGGCATACGAGCTCTTCCTCCGCATTGAGGAAGCTCGCCAGGAGTCCCAGCTCCATCGCACGGAGGCCCTCGCCTCCGCGGCCATCGCCTCTCCCGCTGCGGCCACCTTCGCCAGCTCCTCCGCCAGCTCCTCCGCCAGCTCTTTGTCGACGGGGAAGAAGAAGCGTCGGAGCAAGAAGGGCAAGGGTCAGCAGCAGCAGCAGCCGCAGCCGTCGACCGGGTCCAACAGTGGTGGCTCGGTCTGCCACAACTGTGGCCAGCCTGGGCACGGGTGGTACACGTGCCCTCTGCCGACCGACGAGGCGCGCGTCATCGCCACCATGCGTCGCCAGCAGGAGCGCCGTCTCGCCTCCGCCGCCGTCGCAGTCGCCGGCTCGGCCTCGCCCAGCAGCTCCACCACTCTGGTCGCCTCACTAGCCCCGCAGACACCGGCGCCGCCGCCGCACCATCCGCAGTCGTCGACGCCTCCACTTCCTACGCCGGCTCAGTTCCCCTACTACCTGGGCTCCGGCGCCGTCACTCCGCACTCCGTCTACACTCCCGGACTTACCTCCCGTGAGCGTCAACTGGAGCAGTTCATCGCGCTCCAGCTCGGCCTGCCTCGCCCTCCTCCCCAGGGAAGTGCAAGTTGCGTCACTTCTTGCCCTCCTGCCCAGCCCTGCATGACTGAGACTGAGTTGCGGTCGTGTCCCATTTCCTCTCCTGCCTGGTCGTCGCCAGTGGCCTCCTCCACCCCTCTCCTTGACGACATTGCTTGGCTTGACGATTGGCAGTCCCGTTTCGCGCCTCCGTCCACTGTGTCCACGTCCCTCGCTTGCTGCCATGTGACTGTTAGCGATCTGGCGACCCCGGTCCAGGACCCTGCTGAGACCTGGATCATCGACTCCGGGGCCACGCATCACATGACGGCCTCTCGTAAGGCCTTCAGTATGCTCGGTCCTGTAGACGATGTCTCCGGTGTCCGGACGGGCTCCGGACAGGTGTTGCCTGTCCGTGGCGTTGGCGTCGTTCGTTTTCGTGGTCCTGCCGGTGATGTCTTTCTGACCGATGTCCTCTTCATCCCTGGTCTCGATCTCAGCCTTCTGTCCGTGACTGCCCTTGACCGCATGAGCATGGATGTTATGCACTCGCGTGGTGTCGGCACTGTGTCGCTGCGTCCGTCTGGTCTTGTCGTCCTGCACGCCACCGCCCGTGGCAACCTGTGGCATGTTCCTCGCTTCTCCTCCTCTCCTCCCGTCTCCTCCCCGTCGGCCGCCACAGGCCATGTGTTTGTCACCAGTACACTTTCTCCTCAGCACACCCGCCTCCTTCACCGCCGCCTTTACCACGTCCACTCTGACGCCGTAGAGAGCATGCTTCGCACCCAGCCGGCCAAGGGCCTTGACCCGGAGACTTTCCCTCTCCCGTGCCCCACTGAGTGCATTGACTGCGCTCAGGGGAAGATGCACCGGTCCACATACCCCTTGTCCTCCTCCCGTGCCTCCGCCCCCCTTGACCTTGTCCACTCGGACGTCATGGGTCCTCTCCCCACCGAGTCCGTTGGAGAGCATGGCCGCTATGTCCTCACCCTTACAGATGACTATTCTCGTTACCGCTGGGTCTTCTGCCTCCGACACAAGAGCGATGTCGCCCGAGCCATTCAGGACTGGCTCGTCCTCGCGGAATGCGAGTGTGGCCGTCCCCTCCGCCGCTTTTGCTCCGATCACGGCGGAGAGTACATGGGTGAGGCCACGACCTTTCTCGCCTCCCGCGGGATCCACCATGAGACGTCTGCGCCCTACACACCCGCACAGAACGGCGTGTCCGAGCGGTGGAACCGCACCATGGCCGATGCCGTCCGCACCATGCGGGTCAAGTCAGGTCTCTCCGATGGCTTCTATTTTGAAGCCATGTCCTACATGACCTGGGTCTAGAACCGGGTTCCCCACGGTCCCCTTCCCCGCCAGTCCACACCATACCAGCACTGGTGCGGTCGACGCGCTGACCTCCGCCCGGCTCGCGTCTGGGGCTGCGTGGCCATTGTGTGGTTGCCCGCCCCCCAGCAGGGCGGCAAGCTTACCCCCCGCGGACGCCCCTGCACCTTCCTCGGTGTGTCTCGTCAGTCCAAGGCCTGGCGCTTCTGGGACCCATCCCGACACTGCATCGTCGAGTCCCACGATGCCCTGTTCTTCGAGGATCTATTCCCCCGTGACCTCATATGCTCCGGCTCGTCTGTGTCCCTCCCGTCGCGTGGGGGAGTGGTGAGTCCGTCCTCCGTCCTATCACCTCCGGGTGACACATCACTCCGTCCCTCTGAGCCGGTAGCGCCTGTCGCGTCCTCTGGCCCTCCAGGGCCAACAGCCCCAGTGGCGTCCGCTGGCCCCTCCGAGCCAGCAGTCCCAGCCGCGTCCGTTGGCCCCTCTCAGCCAGCAGCACCTGTCGTGTCCGCTGGCCCCTCTGAGCCAGCAGCACCTGTCGTGTCCGCTGGTCCCTCCGGGCCAGCAATCCCAGCCGCATCCGCTGGCCCCTCTGAGCCAGCAGCGCCTGTCGTGTCCGCTGGCCCCTACAGGCCGGCAACCCCAGTCACGTCCGCTGGCCCCTCCGGGCCAGCAATCCCAGCTGCATCCACTGGCCCCTGTGAGCCAGCTGCGCCTGTCGTGTCCGCTGGCTCCCCCGAGCCGACAGCCCCAGTCGCGTCCGCTGGCTCCTCCGAGCCAGTAGCCCCGTCTGCCTCCGTTGGCGAGTCGGACCCAGTACCATCTTCTGCCCGACCGCGCTACACACGTGGCCCAGGCGGCAGCCTCCGACCTCGGCCGACAGTGAGCGCGCAGACCGCCGCACCGCGTCCCGTGGCGCCTCGACTCCCTGTGGCCCCACGTGTCTCCCCCACTCCCACAGTCGTGAGTGGGGACCCTGGCACGAAGGCTCTCGGCCTGACCACCTCGGCCATCATCGCAGACCTTCACCCTGGCTCTGCACTAGGCTATGCCATGCTTCATCACGAGCATCGGCATGCTGTCGTGGCTACACTCGCCCGGATCCCACCTGGAGCTCGTGAGGCACACGCCCTCTCAGTCCGGTCCACAGCACGCCCAGAGGACCCAGCTACCCTGCGCGAGGCACGAGAGGTCACACATAGGGATGCTGCCTGCGCTGAGGAGCTCGCTGCCATCCGCCAGCACCACGTATATGACCTTGTCGACCTCCCTCCAGGTCGGAAGGCCATTGGTGCCAAGTGGGTCTTTCGGCGCAAGTGGAAGCCTGACGGGTTGTTGCACAAGTACAAGGCCCGCCTCAGTGCAAAGGGGTTTGCTCAGATCCCTGGGGTCGATTACGACCAGATCTTCGCCCCAGTCGGTTGGTTCTCCACAAGCCGGGAACTCTTCAGCCTGGTTGCCCGGCATGGGTGGGAACTACATCATATGGACGTGAGCAACGCGTTCCTCCATGGCTCACTTGAGGGTGAGGAGCTCTACATGGTGTAGCCCCCAGGCTTTGACGACGGCACAGGGAGAGTTTGGCGGCTGCGGAAGGCCCTCTATGGCCTGAAGCAGTCACCTCGGTGCAGGAACCAGGAGATCAGCAGCACGCTTCTCCGTGGTGGCCTCCAGCGCAGCACCGCTGACCTCGCCCTGTTCATCAGCCCACAGGGTCAGACCCTCGCCGCAGTTCTGGTCTACATCGACGATCTCCTCATTGCGTCGCCAGACACGGCCGACATCCAGCGTGTCAAGGACTTGCTGCACACTGCCTACCAGATGAAGGATCTCGGGTCCGCTCGAGTCTTCCTGGGCATGGAGCTCGAGCATGATCGTTCACAGGGCGTCCTGCACGTTCACCAGGCTGCCTATGTGCAGACCCTGTCCACTCGCTTCGCCGAGGACCTACCCCTCGTGCCTAGCGCATCTTCACCCATGTCACCCGATGGCCAGGTGAAGCTGAAAAGTCCTGACCCAGCTGTTGTGGGGGAGCCAGTTGATGTGACCACGTATCTGCGGGTTATCGGGTCAATGATGTTCCTCGCGACGACGACGCGTCCAGACATCGCATTCGTCGTTAACCTCCTGGCCCAGTTCTCTCAGAAGCCGCGTCACCTCCACTTTGAGGCCGCGATCCGAGTACTGCGCTATGTCGTCTCGACCCCTCGACAAGGCCTCATGTTCCGCCGTCAGCCGTCCGTCGTTGCAGTGGGCTACACCGACAGTGACTGGACCGGTACTCCAGACGGTAAGAGTCGCACTGGGTGGATCTTTCTGGTCGGGGGCACAGCTGTGTCCTGGCGCAGTGGCAAGCAAGGGTGCATTGCTCGCAGCACTACTGAGGTTGAGTACGTGGCACTTGGCTCAGGCGCGTGTGAGAATGTGTGGTTGTGTCGTCTATTGTCCGAGTTGCGTCAGTCTGTCGCATCCATCACCTTGCATTGTGACAATGAGAGTGCCATGGCCATTGCAGACAATGACGGTGTGCATCACACTCGCACAAAGCACATCAATGTTGAGTATCACTATGTGCGTTCGTTGTTGCACGACGGCAGCATCAGCATCGTGTGGGCTGAGGCAGCACGGCAGCTGGCTGACTTCCTGACCAAGGCACTGAAGCGAGACTCGTTTAAGAAGGCTGTGAGTTCTGTCGGCGTACGTCCGTCACTTGCTTCCTTTGTCTCCGCCTGC
>SZWC01018651.1:13241-24814 GCA_023375785.1 Penium margaritaceum
GGCAAGCAGGGGTGCATTGCACGCAGCACTGCTGAGGCTGAGTACGTGGCCCTTGGCTCAGGCGCGTGTGAGAGTGTGTGGTTGCGTCGTCTGTTGTCCGAGTTGCGTCAGTCTGTCGCATCCATCACCTTGCATTGTGACAATGAGAGTGCCATGGCCATTGCAGACAATGACGGTGTGCATCACACTCGCACAAAGCACATCAATGTTGAGTATCACTATGTGCGTTCGTTGTTGCACGACGGCAGCATCAGCATCGTGTGGGCTGAGGCAGCACGGCAGCTGGCTGACTTCCTGACCAAGGCACTGAAGCGAGACTCGTTTAAGAAGGCTGTGAGTTCTGTCGGCGTACGTCCGTCACTTGCTTCCTTTGTCTCCGCCTGCACTTCTGCATGTCCTGGGAGAGTCTGTTTGCTGACCGTGTCTCTGTCTGCCCATGTGCACTACGCCTGTGAGTCATGGGGGAGTGTTGGTTTTTGCGCTCATTGTGCTTTGTTGTGTCCTCCCGGCTTGTGCACATCGGTGTGCAGATGACTGACGGCGAGACTCGACGCTGATGGAGTGTCGTCCGGTGGAGCCGACGCACGCTGAAGTCTCCTCGCAGTGCGCTGGAGTCCCCTCTCTCCGGCGATGTGTTCAGCTCCATCGGCAGGCCTCCTCGGCGGTCGCGCTGCCGGCAGTCACTGCCACCGCAGTCGCTGTCTGCATGCGTCCAGCGCGCACTGTCGTGCCTGCGTCGTCATGCGCTGCCTAGGATCCCAGTTCCATGTTGTTTGGCCCTGTTTGGCAGCATAAACCGTCGTGGGCACTGCCTGGGTTCAGGCTGCCATAACTCCTCGCTACTATTTTTCTAGCAGATTCTGACCGCAGGGCTGCGTACGCAGCGTTGGTTTTATGGTATGGTCCAGTTTTCAGGCAAAACAGACGACGCCCGGGTTTTGGGCTGTCGGCCGTCTGGTTTAGGCCTCACCGAGAAAACCTGCCAGCCTGAAATTAGCTATTTTCTGGTTGGCTGATGAACTGAGTAACAAGCTCTACAGAGCTGGGGGGGGGGCTAGAACTTGGAGGGGTCCCCGATTGCTGTTCATTCTTCTTTCCTAATCAGTTACTATCAGTTTTTAGCTACTTTCTGGCGCTAACTCTGGGGCGCTCGTTTCTGAGTAACAAATCCAGAGCTTCCAGACTTAGAGTCTAAAGCAGCAGACTAAGGGGACAGCTGACTTAAGCAACTAGCGTGGAAGCCCGCACTCTGCATCAACAACGCTGCTGCCCCAACCTGCTGCATAGTTTTCTTTCTCGGACTACCCGCTTGGAGCTGACCGACCACTGTTCCAGAGCCCCAGATGCCACCGGGACTCTTTTCTGTGTCTTCTACGTCTTGCAGGCGCCTTTCGGTGGACTGGCCATGAGGCCTATTTGCATGTTTTTGCATTGTATGCTCACTGTCAGTCGATGGATGCATGCATGTGACCAGTCGCTGTGTCCGTCTTTTGATTCTGCACGTCTAGGTTCAGACGACGTAGGATTCTGACATGTGTGCGTAGAGTCACGGCCAAAACAGTGTTTTTGGGCAGGTTTTAGGACAGCTCTTGGACTGCCGCGTGCGACACCCGCCGTGCGCCGCGGCAGGTATTTATGCCTTGGACCTATCATTTGTCATTTCTCTCTGCATATGCTGTATTGAAGCATTTTGACACTGTGTCTTGTGTCTCCTAGCCAAACCCTTGCTGTTGTGTGTACGACCTGTGTCTGTCGTCACCGTCTGACGAGGCACTGATGCCTGATCAGCACCTGTGTTGCTAGGAAGCTTCCACGCACTTTCTCATGGTATCAAAGCAGTGAGATAGTTCTCACTGAGCTGCGCAACAGAGACGCAGCAGAGCAGCAGCAGTGAGAGTCACCGCAGCAGCAGAGTTTCTGGGATCTGTTGGAGACGGCCGGTCGCCGTCAACGTACTCCACCCACCACGTGAGATCGCAGCTGCAGAGGCAGCAGTAGCGGCGTGTACCGCCACGCAGAGGTGTGTGGCGGCTGCGGTGCGTGCAGCGGCCCTCCCACAGTCGCAGCAGTAGAGCAGCAACAGCAGAGGCGGCGGCAACAGCAGCGCAGCAGCAGCGGCCGCAGCAGTAGCGTGGCAGCAGCGGCGGCAGTAGCAGCGCAGCAGCAGCGTCGGCAGCAGCAGCGCAACAGCGGCAGCGGCACAGCAGCAGTAGCGGCAGTCACGGCGGCAGAAGCAGCGCAGCAGTGGCAGCAGCAGCAGCGCGCGGCGGCGGCAGCCAGCAGCAGTGCGCGGCGGCGGCAACTAGCAGCAGCTGCAGTGCGCAGCAACAGCCGCAGCGCGCAGCAGCAGCAGCAGCAGCAGCGCAGCCGCTGCTGCCACCACTGCACACGCAGCTACGCAGCTGCTGCTGCAGCTGACAGCACAGCTACAGCAGCAGCTGGGCGGAAGCTACTGCGCAACTTCCGCGGGGCTGCCGCGCGCCACCGCGAAGCGGCTCCACACGCGCGCAGAACCGCGACAAAGAAAAAAAAGTTAAAAATCATAAAAAAAGGGAGGGGACGAGCTGACGTCAGCATTGTCGATTGCTGATGTCATCAGGTCGTGCTGACGTCAGCAACCACTTACTAACGTCAGCATTACACTTAGCCAAATTTTCACCCGTGAAGTCAAAAGTTGCCAGCGTTTCAACTCCCTGAGAAACGCAGATGGTTTTGAAATCCAGCAAAATTGACCTGTCGTCCCATAGTGAGCGGCGACATGAGTTCGCCCGACGACAAGGACAAGGGACCAGGTGATCCCTCGTCCTTTTCTTTAGGGGTATTGAGTCCTCGCTCGCAGGCCGTTGCGGACCTGTGCAACCAGCAGGAGGAGATGCGTCGTCTGCAGCGAGAGCAGACTAACGCGATCCGCACGCTGACTGAGCTCCTACGTGCTCAGTCCACGGCTACTTCGCGGATTCCTCAGGGAGCTGCCGGCGTTGCGGCCTCCACCCAGCACTCGGCCCAGGTGCCCGTGACAGGTGCTCCGCCTGCTTCACCTCCTGGGGTGGTTTCTCCACCACCTGCGGACCTCCTTGATGACGAGCCCTTCATGCCAGGCTTCGAGGATGACTCCCAGGAGCGGGAGATTCTTCTTCTACAAGAGCGCCTTCGTCAGCTGCAGACGAGTATCCGACCTCCACCCGTGTCCCGGGTACGATCGTCACCCGACTTCCCCAGTGATCACCCTCTTCCAAGAGTTTTTCCCGTCGCTCGCCCTCCTCAGCCTGCGGTTGCTCTCCCCACGGAGCGGCAGCCAAAGGACTTTGAGGCACCACCTCCACGGTACATCAGCGAGGATGGATTTGACTGCTGGGAGATCCTGTTTCAGGTGTGGGTCACTTCCGAGGGAGTGTGGCCTTACCACCACAGCCCATACCACTCTACAGATCCAGCACAGGTGCTGACAGCAGCCCAAGCCATGCGAGGACTTCTCTACGCCATGCCANTCACCCTCTTCCAAGAGTTTTTCCCGTCGCTCGCCCTCCTCAGCCTGCGGTTGCTCTCCCCACGGAGCGGCAGCCAAAGGACTTTGAGGCACCACCTCCACGGTACATCAGCGAGGATGGATTTGACTGCTGGGAGATCCTGTTTCAGGTGTGGGTCACTTCCGAGGGAGTGTGGCCTTACCACCACAGCCCATACCACTCTACAGATCCAGCACAGGTGCTGACAGCAGCCCAAGCCATGCGAGGACTTCTCTACGCCATGCCAGGCAAGACTGTCGTCGACTTCCGTCCCTTCCTCGGTAAGGCTGGCACAGGCACCGAACTGATCCTCGTGGAGGCTGGGATCTGGCATTGTCCCTACTGGCCGCAGAGACGCACGCCACGCATGCGTCACACATTCGTGCTTTCCACTCTCTCCGTCAGGGACCAGCAGAGCCTGCGGAGGATTACTGGCGACGTGCCATGCGTATTTACACGCGTCTGGGGACCTCAGGGGGCACAAAGCTGTGGGCACTTCGGATGATCATGCTCGGAGTTTGCCTAGAGTACACCGACATCTTCACATGGTACAGCGACGCTGCTCTCGAGCCTTTCTCAGCCACCCTGCAGCTGCTCCCTTGGGCCCATCAGCTTTTCCTCCAGGTGACGTCAGCCCACGAGGCAGCAGTAGCACATCAGGAGACTTCCCTTGCTGCAGCAGTCCTCGTCTCACCAGCATCTTCCCTCCTGCAATCACCCTTTTACCTCCATCACGACCTCATCTTCCTCCTCCTCTTCGACCCCATCTACACCCACGTAGACGCAGGGCATTGCAGCAGCTGCCCAGGGGAAGAAGAAGAATAGGAAGCGCGGATCGGTTCAGCAGCTGTCGTCATCCAGTGGTAGCAGTGGCCGTTCCGTGCACTGCTACAACTGTGGAGGTGCCCATCGCTACACCGAGTGCCAGCAGCAGCTTGACTGGGAGCGCATTTCTCGTGGACTTCAGGCTGCCCATGCTGCCCCCACCGCGTCTGGCACGTCGCCCGCACACTCCTCTGGACGCGCGGCGACCACGACTACAGCTGTTCCTGCGTCCTCACCAACGAGCAGCAGTGATCCAGACCTACGTGACCGCACCATCGCCGAGCTTCGTCATCTTCTTGCACTCCGCTTTCAGGGAGGTGCGAGTGTGTTGTCATCATCGAGTGGGTCACAGACTGCTTGTTCGTCCGTCCTCGTGACTCGTGATGACACGTGTGGGGGAGCACAGTCCGCATATGATGATGTTGGGCCTGATTGCACTGACTAGATTCATGAGTCTCACCTTCGTGATGTACGTCGTTCCTTCTCACTGACGGCTCAGCGTCCCTCTGATGCCGAGTGTTCCATTACTCGTTGTACAGTGAAATCCACCAGTCGTGACTCCGGTGGCACTTGGATCATCGATTCCGGTGCCACCCACCACATGACGTGTCGTCGTAGTGACTTTGTGGTACTTGGTCCTGTCACGACTGTCCGTTCTGTTCGTACAGGCTCTGGTCAGTCCTTACCGGTCCACGGTGTTGGGGTTGTATGCTTTGATGATCCGTCTGGCCCCCTATATCTCTCTGACGTGTTGTTTGTGCCTGATCTTGAGCTCAGTCTGCTGTCTGTGTGTGCCTGCACTCTGATGGGTCTCTCCGTTGAGCATACCGCTGATTCAGCGACGGTGACTGCTCTTGACACCCATAGCATTGTCCTGCGTGCTTCAGTTGTAGATGATTTGTACCGCATTGCTCGGCCATCCTCCCCTTGCTCTCCCCCCTCCTCTGGTCGTGTTTTTGTCACTGGTGTTCTATCTCCATAACACCAGCGGTTGCTTCACCGACGTCTGTGTCATGTGGGCTCCGACACTGTGCCGAAGCTCATACAGACACAGCCCGCTCTTGGCCTTGACGTGGCTTCTTTCAAGAAGCCACCCAAGACCGACTGCCTTTTTTGCGCTCAGGGAAAGATGCACCGGTGCACTTATCCTGATTCGCGTTCCCGAGTGCTGAGGCCACTCGAGTTGGTCCACTCGGACCTGCTTGGTCCTCTCTCGGTCGAGTCCCTGTCCGAGAGGGGTCGGTATGTTCTGACGCTGACTGATGACTTCACCCGGATGCCGTGGGTCTACAGTCCGTGTCAGAAGAGCGACGCTGCCCTTGCGGTTCGGCTCTGGCTCGTGATGGCTGAGCGTCAGTCTCACCACACGCTACATACCTTTCGCTCGAATCGTGGTGGCGAGTTCCTCGGTGAGATGGACTCTTTCTTTGCTGAGCACGGTACTTTTCACCAGGTCTCCGCTCCTGCTACCCCACAGCAGAACGGTGTCTCTGAGCGATGGAACTGCACCATGGAGGATGCGGTCCGCGCCATGCAGTCTGAGTGCGGTCTCCCGGAGTCGTTCGCCTTCGAGGGCGTCACCTACATGACTTGGGTCTGGAACCACCTCCCGCATGGTCCACTTCTGGATCATGTTACACCTTACAAGCTCTGGTTGGGCACCAACTGATCTTCGTCTCGCACGCGTCTGGGGTTCCCTGGCCTCCGTGTGGTACACCGTGGATCACCAGGGGTGCAAGGTCTCCCCTCGGGGTCGCTTGTGTGCCTTCATCGGCATCTCCCCGCGGTCAAAGGCCTGGCGCTTTTGGGACCCCACTCGCCGTCGTGTCATTGAGTCCCGTGACGCGCTGTTTTTTTAGTCGCTCACATACCGTGATCTGACTTCGATCACAGCCCTCTCTGCAGCTCATGTCCCTTCCTGTGAGGGTCCTTGGCGGATGGGGGAGAATTCTCCGCCAGCGACCATTTCTCGTCAGGCTGATGTGTGCGCTCGAGTCCCCTCTCGATCTCCAGCACTTGATGATCCGACTATCATTGCCGTTGGTCCAGAGATCCCGCCTGTTCAACCTGTTTCACACCCCACAGGTACTGCTGCTCTCACGCCTCCTCCTGCATCACCACCTGTGTCCACTGGCACCCCTGCTCCGGCGTATGACCCAGACCAGCCCACTCCTGTCCCTACGTCGGCTGACACTCCTGTCTCAGTGTCCGGGCCAGCCTTGCCCGCTGTCACCCCCAGTGTCCCCCACACATGCATCTCCTCGCACGGCATCTCCGACTGCCTTGTCTCAGCCCTCACAAGCTGTGGTCGTACATGTCCCTGTGGTCGTACCTGTTCCTGAGCCTGAGGTGTGCCCCTCGACCTCCGGTTACTCCCGTGAGCCTGGTGGTTGCCTTCGACCACTGGATTCCGGAGCTCATCGAGCGTCGGGTCCCGGACCCAGGCGTTCCTCTCGCAGCATTGCGAGCGGTGATCCAGGCACAAAGGCCTTAGGCTTGAGTGTCCGCACTAAGCTTTCAGAAGTACACCCAGCGTGCCCCATAGGGCACGACCTGGTCACTCGCGAGTTCCATATCGCCTGTGACGTAGCAGCTGATCTCGTGGCCGTCAGGTCTGACACTGAGGCGTGTGCACTTGCCACGCAGAGTTCCCCCTCTATAGCGCCTGACCCGGGCACATTGAGGGAGGTTTTCTCATCGCAGGATGGTGATGCCTGGCGAGCTGCTTGCGAGGATGACCTTCGCGCTATCCGAGAGCACAGAGTCTACGAGCTGGTCGACCTTCCCCCTGGGAGGAAGGCGATTCAGGTCAAGTGGGTCTTTCGCAAGAAAGTGAAGCCGGATGGCTCACTGCAACGCTACAAGGCCCGCTTGGTCGTCAAGGGGTTCTCTCAGATTGAGGGAGTTGATTACACTGACACGCTTGCCCCTATCGGCCGCATGACCTCAGCTTGAGCTCTGTTCGGTGTAGTGGCTCAGCATGACTGGGAACTACACCAGATGGATGTGAACAACGCGTTCCTCCATGGCTCTTTGGATGAGGAGATCTACGTGGCTCAGCCACCAGGCTTTGAGGACGGTGACAAGGTCTGGCGCTTGCGCAAGTCCTTATACGGCCTCAAGCAGTCTCCACGGTGTTGGAACCAGGAGATCACTGGCACCTTGACTCGCGTAGGATACGTACAGAGCGAGGCACACCCCTCACTCTTCATCCTACCGACACCCGAGCGGTTCACCGCCATCCTGGTCTATGTTGATGACCTTCTGATCGCGTCGCCGTCCTTGGAGGCCATGAAGGAGGCCAAGGCTGTCCTGCAGACGGCCTACAAGATGAAGGACCTCCGTCCTGCATCGGTGTTTCATGGTATGGAGATCGTGCGAGATCGCAGACATCGGACAATGTTGCTGTATCAGGCCCAATACGCACGAGTCGTGGGGGAGCGCTTTAGCGATCTCCTTGGTGCAGTGCCCACTGCTTCCACACCCCTCACACCTGATGGGCAGGATGCCCTAAAGGTGGATGACCCTAAACAGCTAGGGGAGACAATGGACGTGACCTTGTACCTCCGTCTTATCGGATCTCTGATGTACCTGGCCACTACCACGCGTCCTGACATCGCGTTCGCCGTCAACCTCTTCGCTTTGCTCTCGCAGGCTCCACGTGCGAGAGCTCTTCATGCGGCTGTGCGAGTGGTACGGTATGTGGTCTCCACGCCGTATCTCGGACTCTGCTTTCGTCGGCAGTTTTCGGTGGTGCTTGACGGCTACACTGACAGCGACTGGGCTTGGAGCCCTGACGGGCGCAGTCGCACTGGCTACGTGTTTCTGCTCGGTGGTACCGCTTTGTCTTGGCGAAGCGGAAAGCAGGGCTGCATCGCACCTAGCTCGTCGGAGGCAGAGTATGTGGCTTTGGGGGCAGGGGCTGCTGAGGCAGTATGGCTGCAGCGCTTGTTTCTTGAGCTTGGGCAGTCGGTACCCGCCATTGTGCTGCGTTGCGACAACCATAGTGCTTTCGCTATTGCGGAGAACTCTGGTGTTTTTCATGCTCGCACAAAGCACATTGCGGTTGAGCATCACTTCGTTCGTGATCTGGTGGAGCGACGCGTGATCTCCATCATGTGGGTTGGCACCGACTTATAGCGTGCTGATTTCTTAACGAAGGCACTTGCCCGCGGAAAGTTCCTGGTGGCCATTCGTTCTGTTGGGCTTCGCCCTGTGCGTGACAGTGGTTGAGTGTGGGATGTACGTTTGCGTCTCATCTGCCTGTGTCACCCACTATGTGGTTGTACCAGTGCTGCACGCGTATGGACATGCGTACCGTCGGGTCATGGGGGAGTGTTGTGCTTTGTGCCATTCCTGTACAGTTTACTGTGACCACTTAGCTGTGTCCATACTCGTGCAGATCCCTGAGGCAGGCGGCCCTAGTGACACTGGCGCGACGACAGGCGGCGGACTACCTGCTTGGAGCTGACCGACCACTTTTCCAGAGCCCTAGATGCCACAGGGACACTTTGCTGTGTCTTCTACGCCTTGCAGGCGTCTTTCGGCGGACTGGGTATGAGGCCTATTTGCATGTTTTTGCATTGTATGCTCACTGTCAGTCGATGGATGCATGCATGTGACCAGTCGCTGCGTCCGTCTTTTGATTCTGCACGTCTAGGTTCAGACGGCGTAGGATTCTGACATGTGTGCGCAGAGTCACGGCCAAAACTGTGTTTTTGGGCCGGTTTTAGGACAGCTCTTGGACTGCTGCGTGCGACACCCGCCGTGCGCCGCGGCAGGTATTTATGCCTTGGACCTGTCATTTGTCATTTCTCTCTGCATATGCTATATTGAAGCATTCTGACACTGTGTCTTGTGTCTCCTAGCCAAACCCTTGCCGTTGTGTGTACGACCTGTGACTGTCGTCACCGTCTGACCAGGCACTGACGCCCGGTCAGCGGCTGTGTTGCTAAAAGGCTTCCACGCACTTTCTCAAGAGGCACTGAAGACCCATGTGATGCCGTGTGAACCTCATATTGTTCATTTCACCTGAAGTTGGATCCCTGTCATGAATTGTGCATGAGGGACCCACATGCACTTGGTCTTCGATTGGTAATAACCATAAATCATGGAGATTCCTGTGACGCTCTTATGATGATTTCTTTTGCTTCACCCATTAAAGCATTTAATCATTTCTAGAAGCAGAGCTGGTCAAAATACCCCCCAAAAATCTGAAGTTTGAACCGTTGCAAACACTAATTAGCAAGCAAGCATGAAGATCCATATTCATGCAGTAGAGGTTGTAGCTGTGCCAAATTTAGATACTCATTGCCCAACTCAAACAAATCGGCAATTACTGCCACCTCTCTAGGTTGGTCAGATGAGGACACATCTGACTGCATTAGCGGATGCAGCACCCATAGTCTTGTCCAAAGCAGGACAGCGCATCCCGTAAGAGCTTGCCCGGCTTTCGTCCAGTTTTTCTCGTATGTGGTGGTCTAGTCACCTATGATAGGTGTTGAATACAATTACAACTGTGGAATGCCCTGTCCTGGACAAAATAAAATGATTTATTGGTAGTACAGGTTCGAGAAAGGTGCCTATTTCGACCCCCCTCTTGACGCGGACTGCCTGCCTTCGGACGTCCTACCTGGATGACGTCGTACCACTTCCTGGTTGTTCGGAGGGGCCTGTTTTGGGAGCGCTCTCCCATTGGATGCCCGTGTGATGAGGAAAAACGATCATGTTGATAGCTGTCAAATTCACCGTCGCATGGGGCAACCATGAGCGAAACCGACGAGTGGAAAAAAAGAAAAAACTTTTTTGTCGATGTCTGACATACGTCACCACTGGTAAGACGTGGTAAAGAACTATCAGAGCACAAAAAAATCACAAATCAGAAACGTGGTACACACATCGCGGGCCAATGAGAACTGCCGCATGTTCCTCACGATCCGTCCATCTTACGTTCCTCATTGTTCATATACATATGGGCAGTGTTCGTTGATCCATGTGAAGCAAAAACTTCGGCGAGCCTGTACTATGGACACCAAAGTCGCCAGTGAATAGCAACGTCATTGGTAAGATCAGTACATGCAATTGTGGACACCGACGGTGTCAGGTCCTCATAGGCATACAGCTCGGTACTAGGCATAAACTAGATATGAGAATCCAGAGTGGTCATTATCCATGGTCCGGTCTGCGAAACAGGCACTTACCTTCGTCGTGATTTGGACGTCACTTCGCGTCCAGGCCGGGCGCAAACAGCGCAGCTTGGATCAAATCGCCCTGATTGTAGACAGCGCTTATTTTGTTTCCAACAAAGTGCGAATGCAATAAGCACTACGGTATACCTCAACACTGACTGGGAGAAAAGCCCTAAAGTCTGTTCTTATTGCTGGGCACTGGGCACAGCGCTCCGCAAGCAACACACCCATTGCACTTTAAATGGATTTCTTCACACGGGCTACCGCATGCACCTTCATTCACCCTTTTCACCGACATCACCCTCTTCAAGTTCTTGCAGCACTTTGTCTGCCGCACTTGCCGTGCTCCGTTGTACCATCGTCGACGACGGCAACTGCAACGACAGCCACAGGTGCAGAGGAGAGAGAAGGCGCAACCAGCGTTACACACTGTGCACATGCCATCGCCGGCCATCACCAACACACACCAACACACATAGTCGCCAAAACATATGTCACACTCAGTAGAATGAAACTCAGCACTGTCACAACTAGCGCTGTTAAATCGAGATTGAGACCTGTCTCAGTCTCATCTCGTCGTCTCGTTCCGCGTTGATGGAGACTATCTCGTTCTGCCTCACTCGAACCAGACGGGACGAGACGAGACGAGATGAAACGAGACGAGACGAGACGAGACGAGACGAGGCGAGACGAGACAAGACGAGACGAGACGAGACGAGACCAGACGAGACCAGACCAGACCAGACCAGACCAGACCAGACCAGACCAGACGAGACGAGAAGAGGCGGGGCGGGGCGGGGCAGGGCGGGGTGGGGTGAGGCGGGGAGAGGCAATGCGAGACAAGAAGAGACGAGACGAGACGAGTCGAGACTAGACGGAATGAGGCGAGACGAGGCCGAGACCCCCTTTCCCCCCCATCCCCCCCATGTTGGCCAGTACATAGAGTCCCTTCAAGACACTGTTGCGAACAGAACATCCACCCACTCGCATTGCACCTTGCCAGCACACTCACACTGCGCACCGTGCACCTATGAACCCATGAGCAAATGCAGCA
>SZWC01018652.1:0-12778 GCA_023375785.1 Penium margaritaceum
CAGTGGTGCGAAGTGGTTGTGGAGTGGTGCAAACTGGTTGCGGAGTGGTGCGAACGGGTTGTGGAGTGGTGCGAACTGGCTGCAGAGTGGTGTGAACTGGTTGCGGAGTGGTGTAAACTGGTTCCGGAGTGGTGCGAACTGGTTGCGGATGGTGCAAACTGGTTGCATAGTGGTGCGAATTGGTTGCGGAGTGGTGCAATCTGGTTGCGGAGTGGTGCAAACTGATTATGGAGTGGTGCGAACTGGTTGCGGAGTGGTGCAACCAGCTGCCTCTCAGCCATATTCAATTCTGCAACCAGCAGTTCTACCTTTTCGGTCTGCATCAGTCAGATATGTAACTTGTGACTGCCAATTCAGCTCAACACTTGGTGAACGAACACCTTCATCTCCAAAAGACCTCTTGTGACCATCTCCACTGAGGCTAAAAAATCTGACAAAGACAAGTGGAGCAAGGCCAAGACAGCTGGAGCAAGCCCAAGTCAACTGGAGCAAGCCCAAGACAACTGGGGCAAGGCCAAGAAAACTGCAGCAAGCCCAAGACAACTAGAGCAAGGCCAAGGCAACTGGAGCAAGCCCAAGACAACTGGAGCAAACCCAAGACAACTGGAGCAAGGCCAAGAAACCTCGAGCAAGCCCAAGACAACAGAAGCAAGCCTAAGACAATAGGAGCAGGCCAAAGACAACAGGACTAAGGCCAAGAAAACTGGAGCAAGGCCAAGACAACTGGAGCAAGCCTAAGACAACTGGAGCAGGCCAAAGACAACTGGAGCTAGGCCAATACAACTGGATCAAGGCCAACACAATTGGAGCAAGCTCAAGACAAATGGAGCAGGCCCAAGACAACTTAAGCAAGGCCAAGACAACTGGGGCAAGGCCAAGATAACTGGAGCAAGGCTAAGACAAATGGAGCAAGCCAATAGAGCTGGAGCAAGTCAAAGACAACTCAAGAAAGGCCAAGACAACTCGAGCAAGTCCAAGACAACTAGAGCAAGCCCAATACAACTGGGGCAAGCCCAAGTCACCCGGAGCAAGCTTAAGAAAGCTGGAGCAAGGTCAAGACAACTCGAGGAAGGCAAAGACAACTGGAACAAGCAGAGGACAACTGGAGCAAGCCCAAGACAACTAGAGAAAGCCCAAGACAACAAAAGCAGGCCCAAGAGAACTTGAGCAAGGCCAAGACCACTGGAGCAAGGCCAAGATAAGTGCAGCAAGCCCAAGAAAACTGGAGCAGGCCCAAGACAACCGGAGCAAGGCCAATACAACTGGAGCAAGGCCAAGACAACTAGAGCAAGGCCAAGACAACTGGAGCAAGGCCAAGACAGGTGGAGCAAGCCCAAGACAACTAGAGCAAGTCCAAGACAACTGGAGCAAGCCCCACACAACTAGAGCAGGCCCAAGACAACGGGAGCAAGCCCAAAAAAACTGGAGCAAGGCCAGGATAACTGGAGGAAGGCCAGGACAACTAGACCAAGCGTCAGACAAGTGGAGAAAGGCAAAGAAAACTCGAGAAAGTCCAAGACAGCTGGAGCAAGTCTAAGACAACAAGACATGCCATGACAGTTGCAGCAAGACCAAGACAACTCGAGCAAGGCCAAGACAACTGGAGACGTTCCAAGACAACTGGAGCAAGCACAAAACAACAGGGGCAAACCCAAGACAACTGGAGCAGGCCTAAGACAACTGGAGCACGGCCAAGACAACTGGAACAAGTCCAAGAAAACTAGAGTAAGCCCAAGACAACTGAAGGAAGGCCAGGAAAACTCGAGCAAGCCCAAGACAACTGGAGCAAGCCAAATACATCTGGAGTAGGCCCAAGACAACTGGAGCAAGGCGCTGACAACTAGAGCAAGGCCACGATAACTGGAGCAAGCCCAGGACAACTGGAGCAGACCCAGGACAACTGGAGAAAGGCCAAAAAAACTGGAGCAAGGCCAAGACAACTGGAGCAAGACAAAGAAAACTAGAGCAAGGCTAAGACAGGTGGAGCAAGCCCAAGACAACTAGAGCAAGGCCAAGACAACAGGCGCAAGCCCAAGACAACTGGAGCAAGCCCTAGACAACTGGGGCAAGCCCAAGAAAACTAGAGCAAGCCAAAGACAACTGTGCAAGGCCAAGGCAACTTGAGCAAGCACTAGACAACTGGAGCAAGCCTAAGACAGCTGGAGCAAGCCAATAGAAATGGAGCAAGTCAAAGACAACACGAGCAAGGCCAAGACAACTGGAGCAAGTCTAAGACAACTAGAGTAAGCCGAATCAAATGGGGCAAGCCCAAGACACTTGGAGCAAGCCTAAGACAACTAGAGCAAGGTCGAGACAACTTGAGCAAGTCCAACACAAATAAGGAAAGCCAAAGACAACTGGAGGAAGCCCAATACCACTGGAGCAAGCCTAAGAAAACTGGAGCAAGGCCAAGAGAACTGGAGCAAGCGCAAGACACCTGGAGCAAACCCAAAACAACTGGAGCAAGGCCAAGATAACTGGAGGAAGGCCACGACAACTCGACCAAGCCCAGAACACGTGGAGCAAGCCCAAGACAACTCGAGAAAGACCAAGACAGCTGGAGCACGTCTAAGGCAACTTGATGAAGGCCAAGAGAACATGACCAATGCCAAGACAGTAGGAGCAAGCTCAAAACAACTGGAGCAAGGCTAAGACAACTCGAGAAAGCCCAAGACAACTAGAGCAAGCCCAAGACAACAGGGGCAGGCCCAAGACAATTGGATCAGGCTTAAGACAACTAGAGCAAGACCAAGACAACTTGAGCAAGCCCAAGATAACTGGAGCAAGCCCAAGACAACTTCAGCAAGGCCAGTAAAACTCGAGCAAGCCAAAGACAACTTGGGCAAAACCAAGACAACAGGAGCAAGGCCAGGATAACTGGAGCAGGCCTAAGACAACAGGAGAAAGAACAAGACAACTGGAGCAAGCCCAAGACAACTGGAGCAAGGCCAAGTCAACTCGAGCAAGGCCAAGATAACTGGAGCAAGCCGAAGGAAACATGAGCAGGCCCAATACAATTAGAGCAAGGCCTAGACAACTGGAGCAAGGCCAAGACAACTAGAGCAAGGCCAAGACAACTTGTGCAAGGCCAAGACAGGTGGAGCAAGCCCAAGACAACTGGAGCAAGGCCAAGAGAACTCGAGCAAGCCCAAGACAACTGGAGCAGGCGGAAGACAACTGGAGCAAGCCCAAAACAATAGGAGCAAAGCCAAGATAATTGGAGGAAGGCCAAGACAACTGGAGCAAGCCCAAGACAACTAGAACAAGCCCAAGACGACTACAGCAAGGCCAAGACAACTGCAGCTAGGCCAAGACAACTTGATTAAGGCCAAGAAAAATGGAGCAAGGCCAAGACAGGTGGAGCAAGTCCAAGACAACTGGAGCAAGGTCAAGACAACTGGAGCAAGCCCAAGACAACTGGAACAAGCCCAAGACAACTGGGGCAAGCCCAAGACAACTGAAGCACCCAAAAGACAACTGGAGCAAGGCCAGGACACCTTGAGCAAGCCCTAGACAACTGGAGCAAGTCTAAGAAAACTGAAGTAAGGCCAAGAAAACTTGATCAAGGCCAAGACAATTGGAGCAAACCCAAGAAATATAGAGCAAGCCCAAAACAACTGGAGCAAGGCCAAGACAACTGGAGCAAGGCCAAGACAACTGGAGCAAGCCCAAGACAACTGGAGCAAGCTCAAAACAACTCAAGCAAGTCCAACAGAACTGCAGCAAAGCGAAGACAACTGGAGCGAGACCAAGACTACTGGAGCAAGCCCAAGATGTTTGGAGCAAGCCCAAGAAAACTTGAGCAAGGCCAAGACAACTGGAGCAAGGCTATGAAAAGTTGAGCAAGCCCAAGACAACTAAAGCAAGCACAAAAAAACTGGAGCAAACCTAAGACAACTGGCGCAAGGACAAGAAAAATGAAGCAAGCCCAAGACACATGGAGCAAGCCCAAGACAACTGGAGCAGGCCCAAGACAACTGGAGCAAGGGCAAGAAAACTTGAGCAAGGCCAAGACAACAGGAGAAAGCCCAAGACATCTGGAGCAGGCCCAAGACAATTGGAGCAAGACCAAGACAACTGGAGCAAGACCAAGACAACGGGAGCAAGGCCAATACAACCGGAGCAAGGCCAAGACAGCAAGAGCAAGCCAAAGACATCTAGGGGAAGGCAAAGAAAACTGGAGCAAGCACAAGACAACTGGAGAAAGCTCATGGCAACTGGGGCAAGTCCAAGACAACTGGAGCAAGCCTAATACAACAGGAGCAATGCCAAGACAACTCGAGCAAGCCCAAGACACCTGGAGCAAGCCCAAGACAAATAGAGCAAGCCTAGGAAAACCAGAGCAAGGCCAAGACAACTGGAGCAATGCCAAGAAAGCTGGAGCAAGCCCAAAACAACTAGAGCACGGCCAAGACAACCGGAGCAAGCCCAAGACAACTGGGGCAAACCCAAGACAACTGGAGTAAGCCTAAGACAATTAGAGCAAGGCCAAGACAACTGGATCAAGCCCAAGATAGGTGGAGCGAGCCCAAGACAAGTGGAGCACGGCTAAGAAAACTAGAGCAAGACCAAGACAACTTGAGCAAGCCCAATACAACTGGAGCAAGCCCAAGACAACTTGAGCAAGGCCAAGAAAACTCGAGCAAGCCAAAGACAACTTGAGCAAGACCAAGACAACAGGAGCAAGGCCAAGACAAGTGGAGCAGGCCTAAGACAACTGGAGCAAGAACAAGACAACTGGAGCAAGCCCAAGATAACTGGAGCAAGGCCAGGTCAACTGGAGCAAGTCTAATACAACTAGAGTAAGCCGAATCAAATGGGGCAAGCCTAAGACACTTGGAGCAAGCCTAAGACAACTAGAGAAAGGTCGAGACAACTGGAGCAAGTCCAACACAAATAAGGAAAGCCAAAGACGACTGGAGAAAGCCCAATACAACTGGAGCAAGCCTAAGAAAACTGGAGCAAGGCCAAGAGAACTGGAGCAAGCGCAAGACACCTGGAGCAAGCCCAAAACAACTGGAGCAAGGCCAAGATAACTGGAGGAAGGCCACGACAACTCGACCAAGCCCACGACACGTGGAGCAAGCCCAAGACAACTCGAGAAAGTCCAGGACAGCTGGAGCACGTCTAAGGCAACTTGATGAACGCCAAGAGAACAGGACCAATGCCAAGACAGTAGGAGCAAGCTCAAGACAACTGGAGCAAGGCTAAGACAACTTGAGAAAGCCCAAGACAACTAGAGAAAGCCCAAGACAACAGGGGCAGGCCCAAGACAACTGGATCAGGTTTAAGACAACTAGAGCAAGACCAAGACAACTTGAGCAAGCCCAAGACAACTGGAGCAAGCCCAAGACAACTTGAGCAAGGCCAATAAAACTCGAGCAAGTTAAAGACAACTTGGGCAAGACCAAGACAACAGGAGCAAGGCCAAGACAACTGGAGCAGGCCTAAGACAACTGGAGCAAGAACAAGACAACTGGAGCAAGCCCGAGACAACTAGAGCAAGGCCTAGTCAACTCGAGCAAGGCCACGATAACTGCAGCAAGCCAAAGGAAACTTGAGCCGGCCCAATACAATTAGAGCAAGGCCTAGACAACTGGAGCAAGGCCAAGACAGATAGAGCAAGTCCAAGAAAACTTGTGCAAGGCCAAGACAGGTGGAGCAAGCCCAATACAACTGGAGCAAGGCCAAGAGAACTCGAGCAAGCCCAAGACAACTGGAGCAGGCCGGAGACAACTGGAGCAAGCCCAAAACAATAGGAGCGAAGCCAAGATGACTGGAGGAAGGCCAAGACAACAGGAGCAAGCCCAAGACAACTAGAACAAGCCCAAGACAACTGGAGCAAGGCCAAGACAATTGCAGCAAGGCCAAGACAACTGGATTAAGGCCAAGAAAATGGGAGCAAGGCCAAGACAGGAGGAGCAAGTCCAAGACAACTGGAGCAAGGTCAAGACAACTGGAGCAAGCCCAAGACAACTGGAACAAGCCCAAGACAACCGGGGCAAGCCCAAGACAACTGGAGCAAGCAAAAGACAACTGGAGCAAGGCCAGGACACCTTGAGCAAGCCCTAGACAACTGGAGCAAGTCTAAGACAACTGAAGCAAGGCCAAGAAAACTTGATCAAGGCCAAGACAATTGGAGCAAACCCAAGCAATATAGAGCAAGCCCAAAACAACTGGAGCAAGGCCAAGAAAACTGGAGCAAGGCCAAGAAAACTGGAGCAATCCCAAGACAACTGGAGGAAGCTCAAGACAACTCAAGCAAGTCCAACAGAACTGGAGCAAAGCGAAGACAACAGGAGCAAGACCAAGACTACTTGAGCAAGCCCAAGATGTTTGGAGCAAGCTCAAGAAAACTTGAGCAAGGCCAAGACAACTAGAGCAAGGCTAAGAAAAGTTGAGCAAGCCCAAGACAACTAAAGCAAGCCTAAAAAAACTGGAGCAAACCTAAGACAACAGGCGCAAGGACAAGAAAAATGGAGCAAGCCCAAGACACATGGAGCAAGCCCAAGACAACAGGAGCAGGCCCAAGACAACTGGAGCAAGGGCAAGAAAACTTGAGCAAGGCCAAGACAACTGGAGAAAGCCCAAGACATCTGGAGCAGGCCCAAGACAATTGGAGCAAGACCAAGACAACTGGAGCAAGACCAAGACAACGAGAGCAAGGCCAATACAACCGGAGCAAGGCCAAGACAGCAAGAGCAAGCCTAAGACAACTGGGGGAAGGCCAAGAAAAGTGGAGCAAGCACGAGACAACTGGAGAAAGCTCATAGCAACTGGGGCAAGCCCAAGACAACTGGAGCAAGCCTAATACAACAGGAGCAGTGCCAAGACAACTCGAGCAAGCCCAGGACACCTGGAGCAAGCCCTAGACAACTAGAGCAAGCCTAGGAAAACCAGAGCAACGCCAAGACAACTGGAGCAATGCCAAGAAAGCTGGAGCAAGCCCAAAACAACTAGAGCACGGCCAAGACAGCTGGAGCAAGCCCAAGACAAATGGGGCAAACCCAAGACAACTGGAGTAAGCCTAAGACAACTAGAGCAAGGCCAAGGCAACTGGATCAAGCCCAAGATAGGTGGAGCGAGCCGAAGACAAGTGGAGCACGGCTAAGAAAACTGGAGCAAAACCAAGACAACTGGAGCTAGCCCAAGAAAACTGAAGCAGGACGAAGACAACTTGAGCAAGGTGAAGACAACTGGAGCAAGGCCAAGACAATTGGAGAAACCCAAGACAACAGGAGCAGGCCCAAGACAACTAGAGCAAGGCAAAGACAAGTAGAGCAAGGCCAAGACAACTGGAGCAAGGCCAAGATAACTGGAGCAAGGCGAAGACAGCTGGAGCAATCCCAAGACAAGTAGAGCAAGGCCAAGACAACTGGAGCAAGCCCAAGATAACTGTAGCAAGTCGAGGACAACTGAGGCAAGCCCAAGACAACTGGAGCAAGCCTGAGACAACTGAAGAAAGGCGAAGACAACTGGAGCAAGCCTAAGACAACTGGAGCAAGCCCAAGACAACTGGAGCAAGCCCACGAAATCTGGAGCAAGGCCAATAGAACTGGAGCAAACCCCACACACCTGGAGCAAGCCCAAAACAACCAGAGCAAGGCCAATATTACTAGAGCAAGGCCAAGACAACTAGAGCAAGGCCAAGACAACTGAAGCAGGCCCTAGACAACTGTTGCAAGGCCAAGAAAACTGGAGCAAGGCCAAGACAACTCGAGCAAGCCCAAGACAACTCGAGCAGGCCCAAGACAACTGGAGCAAGGCCACGACAACTGGAGCAAGGTCAAGGCAAGTGGAGCAAGGCCAAGACATCTGGAGCAAATCGAGGACAATTGGAGCAAGGCCAATGCAACTGGAGCAAGCCTAGGACAACTGGAGAAAGCCCAAGACAACTTGGGCAAGCCCAAGACAACTGGACCAATCCTAAGACAACTGGAGCAAGGCCAAGACAATTAGATCAAGCCCAAGACAAGTGAACAACCCGAAGAGAACTGGAGCAAGTCCAAGAAATCTGGAGCAAGGCCAAGACAACTGGAGCACGCCCAAGACACCTGGAGCAAGCCTAAAACAACTGGAGTAAGGTCAAGACAACAGGAGCAAGTCCAAGACAACTGGTGTAATCTCAAGACAACTGGAGCAACCCAAGACAACGAGAGCAAGCCCAAGAAAACTGGAGAGGGACCAAGAGAACTGGAGCAAGCGCAAGACACCTGGAGCAAGCCCAAAACAGCTGGAGCAAAGCCAAGATAACTGGAAGAAGGCCAAGACATCTGGACCAAGCCCAAGACAAGTGGAGCAAGCCCAAGCTAACTTGAGCAAGTCGAAGACCAAGATCGACCTGCACGACGCTCAGACAGACCAGGAGCACCAAGGGGACGCCAACATGGACAGGGAGACAAGGTCGAAGAAGAGGTGAAGACAACTGGAGCAAGGACAAGACAACCAAAGCGAGGCCAAGACAACAGGAGCAAGGCCAAGACAACAAAAGCAATGCCAAGACAGCTGGAGCAAGCCCAAGACAAGTGGAGCAAGGCCAAGACCACTTGAGAAAGCCCACGACAACTGGAGAAAGTCCAAGACAACTGGCCAAGCCTAAGACAACTGGAAGAAGCCTAAGACAGCTTGAGCAAGACCAAGACAATTGGAGTAAGCCCAAACAAAGTAGAGCAAGCCCAAGACAACTGGAGCAAGGCCAAGAAAACCTGAGCAAGGCCAAGACAACTGGAGCAAGCCAAAGACAACTGGAGCAGGCCGAAGATAATTGGAGCAAGGCCAAGACAACTGGAGCAAGGCCAAGACAACTGGAGCAAGGCCAAGACAACTGGAGCAAGGCCAATACAGTTGGAGCAAGCCTAAGATAACTAGAGCAAGGCCAAGACAACTGGAGCAAGCCCAAGACAACTAGAGTAAGGCCAAGACAACAGGGGCAAACCCAAGACAACTGAAACAAGCCTAAGTCAACTGGAGTAAGTCCAAGACAACTAGAGCAAGACCAAGACAACTAGAGAAAGTCCAAGAAAACTGGAACAAAGCCAAGTCAACTTGAGCAGGCCCAAGACACCTCGAGCAAGCCTTTAACAACTGGAGCAAGGCCAATACAACAGGAGCACGCCCAAGACAACTGATGCAAGCTCAGAACAACTAGAGCAATTCCAAGACAATTGGAGCAAGGCCAAGATAACTGGAGCAAGCCCAAGAAAACTGGGGCAAGCCCAAGACAACCGAAGCAAGGCCAAGACAACTGGAGCAAGGCCAAGAAAACTGGACCAAGCCCAAGACAACTGGAACAAGCCCAAGACAATTCTGGCAAGCCCAAGACAACTAAAGCAAGGCCACAAAAACTGGAGCAAGCCTAAGACAAGTGCAGCAAGCCCAATAGAACTAGAGCAGGCCTAAGACAGCTAGAGCAAGGCCAAGACAACTAGAGAAAGGCCAAGACTACTCGAGCAAGCCCAAGACAACTGGAGCAGGCCCAAGACAACTGGATCAAGGCCAGTATAACAGGAGCAAGGCCAAGACCACTCGAGCAAGCCCAAGAAAACTGGAGTAAGCCCAATACAATAGGGGCAAGCCTAAGATAACTAGAGCAAGCATAAGACAACTGGAGCAAGGCCAAGATAATTGGAGCAAACCCAAGACAACTAGAGCAAGCCAAAGACAACAGGAGCAAGGCCTAGAAAACTCGAGCAAGCCCAAGACAACGAGAGCAAGCCCAAGACTACTGGGGCATGCCCAAGACAAACGGAGAAAGCCCAAGACAACAGGAGCAATGCCAAGACAGCTGGAGCAAGCCCAAGACAAGTGGAGCAAGGCCAAGACCACCGGAGCAAGTCCAAGATATCTAGAGCAAACCTAAGACAACTGGGGCAGGCCCAAGACAACTAGAGGAAGCCTAAGACAAATGGAGCAAGACCAAGACAATTGGAGCAAGCCCAAAACAACTAGAGCAAGCCCAAGACAACAAGAGCAAGCCCAAGACAAGTGGAGCAAGCCCAAGACAACTGGAGAGACCCAAGACAACTGGAGCAAGGCCCAGACAATTGGAGCAAGGCCAAGAGAACTGGAGCATGCCCAAGACAACTGGAGTAGGCTTAACACAACTAGAGCAAGGTCAAGACAACTGGAGCAAGGCCAAGACAACTGGAGCAAGGCCAAGGCAAATGGAGCAAGGCCAAGACAGTTGGAGCAAGCCCAAGACAGCTGGAGCAAGCCCAAGAAAACTGGAGCAAGGCCAAGATAACTGGAAGAAGGCCAAGAGAACTGGAGCAAGCCCAAGACAACTGGAGCAGGCCGAAGACAACAGGAGCAGGCCCAAGACAACGCGAGTTGTTTTGGGCTTGCTCCACTTGTCTTGGGCATGTTTTAGTTGTCTTGGGCTTCCTCCAGTTGTATTAGGCTTGATCTAGTTATCTTTGGCTTGCTCCAGTTGTCTTCGACTTGCTCCAGTTTCCTTGGGCTTGCTCTAGTTGTCTTGGCCATGCTCTGGTTTTCTTTAGCTTGCTCCAGTTTTCTTGGGCTTGCTACAGGTTTCTTGGTATTGCTCTAGTTTTCTTGGCTTTGCTCTAGATGTCTTGGGCTTGCTCCAGTTGTCTGAGGCTTGCCCCAGTTGACTTGGGCTTGCTCTAGTTCTCTTGGGCTTGCTTCAGTTGTTTTGTGCTTGGTCCAGTTGTCTTAGCCTTGCTCCAGTTGTCTTGGCCTTCCTCCAATTGTCTTGGGCTTGGTCCACTTGTCCTGGGCTTGCTCCAGTTATCTTGGGCTTGCTCGAGTTATCTTTGGCTTGCTCCACTTGTATTGGGCTTGCTCCAGTTATCTTTGCCTTGCTGCAGTTGTATCAGGCTTGCTCCAGTTATATTAGGCTTGCTTCACTTCTCTTGGCCTTGCTCCAGTTCTCTTTGGCTTGCTCTAGTTTTCTTTGGCTTGCTCCACTTGTCTTAGCCTTGCTCCAGTTGTCTTCGGCTGGCTCCAGTTGTCTTTGGCTTGCTCCAATTGTCTTCGGCTTGCTCCTGTTGTCTTCGGCTTGCTCCAGTTATCTTGGGCTTGCTCTAGTTGTTTTGGCCTTCCTCCAGTTGTCTTGGCCTAACTCCAATTGTACCGGGATTTCTCCAGGTGTCTTGGGCTTGCTCCACTTGTCTTGGCCTTGCTCCAGTTGACTTGGCCTTGCTGTGGTTGTTTTGGGCTTGCTCTAGGTGTCTTGTGCTTGTTCCAGTTGTCTTGGCCTTGCCATAGTTGTATCAGGCTTCATCCAGTTGTCATGGGCTTGCTCCAGTTGCCTTCACCTTGGTCTGGTTATCTTTGGCTTGCTCCAGTTGTCTTTGGCGTGCTCCATATGTCTTAGCCTTGGTCCACCTGTCGTGGACTGACTCTAGATGTCTTGGGATTGCTCCAGTTGTCTAGGGCTTGCTCCAATTGTCCTGGCCTTGTTCCAGTTGTCTTGGGCTTGCTCCAGTTGTCTTGGACTTGCTCTAGTTATCTTGGGCTTGCTCCACTTATCTTGGCCATGCCCTAGTTTTCTTAGCATTGCTCCAGTTGTCTTGGCCTTGCTCCAGTTGTCTTAGGCTTGCTCTAGTTGTCTTGGGCTTCCCCCAGTATTCTTGGGTTTGGTCCAGTTCTCTTGGGCTTGCTTCTGTTGACTTGGGCTTGCTCCAGTGGTCTTGGCCTTGCTCCAGTTGTCGTGGCCTTGCTCCAGCTGTATTGGGCTTGGTCTACTTGTCTTGGGCTTGCTACAGTTGTATTCGGCTTGCTCGAGCTGTCTTGGGCTTGCTCTTTTTGTCTTGGGCTTGCTCCAGTTGTCTTGGCCTTGTTGCAGTTGTATCAGGCTTGCTTTAGCTGTCTTGGGCTTGCTCATGTTGTGTTGGCCTTGCTCCAGTTCTCTTTGGCTTGCTCCAGTTGTCTTAGCCTTACTCCTGCTGTCTTGTTCTTGCTCTGGTTGTCCTCGGCTTGCTCCAGTTGTCTTGGGCTTGCTCCAGTTGTCTTACGCTTGCTCGAGTTGTTTTGAGCTTGCTCCATTTGCCTTGGGCTTGCTCCAGTTGACTTGGCCTTGCTCCAGTTGTATCAGGCTTGCTCCAGTTGTATTGGGCTTGCTCCACTTGTCCTGGCCTTGCTCGAGTTCTCTTTGGCTTGCTTCGGTTTTCTTTGGCTTGCTCCAGTTGTCTTAGCCTTGCTCCAACTGTCTTGTACTTGCCCTAGTTGTGTTCGGCTTGCTCCAATTGTCTTGGCCTTCCTCCAGTTTTCTTGGCCTTGCTCTAGTTGTTTTGGGCTTGCTCCAGGTGTCTTGGGCTTGCTCCAATTCTCTAGGCCTTGCTCGAGTTTTCTTGGGCTTGCTGCAGTTTTCTAAGGCTTGCTCCAATTGTCTTGGACTTGCTCCCGTTGTATTGGCCTTGCTCTAGTTGTCTTCGCCTTCCTCCAGATGTCTTGGCCTTGCTCCAGCTGTCTTTGCCCTGCTCCTATTGTCTTTGGCCTGCTGTAGTTGTCTTGGGCTTGCTCCAGTTTTCTTCGACTTGCTCCAATTTTCCTGGCCTTGCTCATGTTGTCTTGGCCTTGCTCCAGTTGTCGTGGGCTTGCTCCAGTTGTCTTGGGCTTGCTCCAGTTGTCTTGGCCTTGCTCCAGTTGTCTTGGCCTTGCTCCAGTTGTCTTGGCCTTGCTCCAGTTGTCTTGGCCTTGCTCCAGTAGTTTCGGGCTTGCTACAAGTGTATTGGGCTTGCTTTAGTTTTATTGGCCTTTCTCTAATTATCTTGGGCTTGCTCCCGTTGTCTTGGGCTTGCTCCAGTTGTCTTGG
>SZWC01018652.1:35716-53446 GCA_023375785.1 Penium margaritaceum
GAGCCTCAGGGTGCTTGCCGAAACACCCGTGGCTGCCAGCTCCAGCATTCACGGCGAGCCACTTCCAGCCACTGGCTGGAAGTTGCATGCGCCGCAAAGCCCGTGGGCTAGCTCGGCGAGGAGTCGACCTGGACTCCTTGGTATTTCATATTACCGTCCACCCCCCTCCCCCCCGCCCCCCACCTCCCCTTTTCCCTCCCCCCATCCCCAAGGACTTGGACCCGGGATTTGCGAATCTTGAACAAATCTTTTTCTACAGATTCGGATTCGCAAATCCGGATCTTGGACCCGGATTTGCGAATCCGACCTGCAAACCCAGGATTTGGTGTGCACCCTTACTTGTACTTGCTCGAGTTGTATTCGGCTTACTCCAGTTATCTTGGGCTTGCTCCAGTTGTCTTGGCCTTCCTCCAGTTTTCTTGGCCTTGCTCTAGTTGTTTTGGGCTTTCTCCAAGTGTGTTGGGCTTGCTCCAGTTGTCTTGGCCTTGATCTAGTTGTCTTGGCCTTGCTCCACTTGTTTTGGACTTGCTCTAGGTGTTGTGGGCTTGCTCCAGTTGCCTTGGCCTTGGACCAGTTGTCTTGTGTTTACTCCAGTTGTCTTGGGCTCGCTCCTGTAGTCTTGGGCTTGCTCTAGTTGTCTTGGGCTTGCTCCAGCTGTCTTGGGCTTGCTCCAGTTGTGTTGGGCTTGCTCCAACTGTCTTGGGCTTGCTCCAGTTGTCTTGGGCTTGCTCTAGTTGTCTTGGGCTTGTTCCAGTTGTCTTGGCCTTGCTCCAGTTGTATCAGGCTTGATCCAGTTTTCTTGGGCTTGCTCTAGTTATCTTGGCCTTGCTCCGGTTATCTATGGCTTGCTCTACTTGTCTTTGGCATGCTCCAGATGTCTTAGCCTTGCTCCAGCTGTCGCGGACAGGCTCCAGCTGTCTTGGGATTGCTCCGGTTGTCTTGGGCTTGCTGTAGATGTCCACGCCTTTCTCCAGTTGTCTTGGGCTTGCTCCAGTTGCATTGGTCTTGCTCCAGTTGTCTTTGGCTTGCTCCAGTTATCTTGGCCATGCTCCACCATTCTTAGCATTGCTCCAGTTGTCTTGGCCTTGCTCTAGTTGTCTTAGAGTTGCTCCAGTTGTCTTGGGCTTGCCATAGTTGTATTGGGCTTGCTCCAGTTATCTTGGGCTTGCTTCCGTTGTCTTGGGCTTGCTCCAGTTGTCTTGGCCTTGCTCCAGTTGTCTTGGCCTTGCTCCAGCTGTCTTGGGCTTGGTCCACTTGTCTTCGGCTTGCTCCATTTGTCTTGGGCTTTCTCGAGCTGTCTTTGGCTTGCTCCATTTGTCTTGGGCTTGCTCCTGTTGTCTTGGCCCTGCTATAGATGTATCAGGCTTGTGCCATTTGTCTTGGGCTTGCTCCAGTTGTCTTCGCCTTGCTCCAGTTCTCTTTGGCTTGCTCCAGTTTTCTTTGGCTTACTCCACTTGTCTTAGCCTTGCTCCAGCTGTCTTGTACTTGCTCCAGTTGTCTTCCGCTTGCTCCATTTGTCTTGGGCTTTCTCCAGTTGTCTTGGGCTTGCTCGAGTTGTCTTGGGCTTGCTCCATTTGTCTTGGGCTTGCTCCAGTTGTCTTGGCCTTGCTCTGGTTGTATCAGGCTTGCTCCAGTTGTCTTGGGCTTGCTCCAGTTGTCCTGGCCTTGCTCCAGTTCTCTTTGGCTTTCTCCAGTTTTCTTTGGCTTGCTCCAGTTTTCTTAGCCTTGCTCCAGCTTTCTTGTACTTGCTCATGTTGTCTTTGGCTTGCTCCAGTTGTCTTCGTCTTGGTCCAGTTGTCTTCGCCTTCCTCCAGTTGTATTGGCCTTGCTCCGGTTGTTTTGGGCTTGCTCGCTCCAGGTGTCTTGGGCTTGCTCCAGTTCTCTTGGCCTTGCTCCAGTTTTCTTGGGCTTGCTCCAGTTGTCCTGGGCTTGCTCCAATTGTCTTGGGCTTGCTCCATTTGTCTTGGCCTTGCTCCAGTTGTCTTAGGCTTGCTCCACTTGTATTGGGCTTGTCCCAGCTGTCTTGGGCTTGCTCTAGTTTTCATGGGCTTGCTCGAGTTGTCTTGGCCTTCATCCAATTGTCTTGGGCTTGCTCCAGCACTCTTGGCCTTGCTCCAGGTGTCTTGGCCTTGCTCCAGTTGTTTTGGCCTTGCTCCAGTTGTATTGGCCTTGCTTCAGTTGTCTTGGGCCTGTTCCACTCGTCTTGGGCTTGATCCAGTTATCTAGGCCTTGATCCAGTTGTCTTGGCCTTGCTCCAGTTGTCTTTGGCCTGCTCCAGTTGTCTTCGGCTTGCTCCAGCTTTATTGGACTTGCTCCAGTTTACTTGGCCTTGCTCTTTTTGTCTTGGCCTTGCTTTAGTTGTCTTGGGCTTGCTCCCGTTGTCTTGGGCTTGCTCTAGTTGTCTTGGCCTTCCTCTAGTTGTTTTGGACGTGCTCCAAGTGTCTTGGGCTTTTTCCAGTTGTCTTCGCCTTGCTCCTGTTTTCTTGGGCTTGCTCTAGTTGTCTTGGGCTTGCTCTAGTTGTCTTGGGCTTGCTCTAGTTGTCTTGGGCTTGCTCAGGTTTTCTTGGCCTTTCTCCATTTGTCTTAGGCTTGCTCCAGTTGTCGTGGGCATGCATGAGTTGTCTTGAGCTTTCTCCAGTTATCTTGGCCTTGCTGAAGTTTTATTCGGCTTGCTCCAACTGTCTTGGCCTTGTTCCAGTTTTCTTGACCTTGCTCCAGTTGTCTTGGCCTTGCTCCAGTTGTCTTGGCCTTGCTCCTGTTGTCTTAGGCCTGCTCTAGTTGTCTTGGGCTTGCTCTATTTGTCTCGTGCTTGCTCCATTTGTCTTGGGCTTTCTACAGTTCTATTTGCCTTGCTCCAGTTGTCTTGGCCTTGCTCCACATATCCTTGGCTTGCTCCAGTTGTCTTGGCCTTGCTCCAGTTGTCTTAGGCTTGTTTCAGTTCTCTTGGGCTTGCTCCAGTCGTCTTTGCCTTGCTCCTGTTGTCTTGGCCTTGCTCTGGTTGTCTTGGGCTTGGTCCAGTTGTGTTTGGCTTGCTCCAGTTGTCTTGGGCTTGCTCCAGTTCTCTTGGGCTTGCTCCTGTTGTCATGGGCCTGCTCCAGTTGTCTTGGCCATGCTCCAGTTTTCTTGGGCTTGCTCCAGTTGTCTTGGGCTTGCTCCATGTTTCTTGGCATTGATCCAGTTGTATTAGGCTTGCTCCATTTGTCTTAGGCTTACCCCAATTATCTTGGGCTTGCTCCAGTTCTCTTGGGCTTGTTTCAGTTGTTTTTGGCTTGCTCCAGTTGTCTTGGCATTGCTCCTGTTGTCTTCGGCTTTCTCCAGTTGTCTTGGGGTTGGTCCACTTGTCTTGGGCTTGCTTAAGTTGTCTTGTGCTTGCTCGAGTTGTCTTAGGCTTCCTCCATTTGTCTTGGGCTTGCTCCAGTTATCTAGGCCTTGCTCCAGTTGTATCAAGCTTGCTCTAGTTATCTTGGGCTTGCTCCAGTTGTCTAGGCCTTGCTCCAGTTCTCTTCGGCTTGCAACTGTTTTCTTTGGCTTGCTCCAGTTGTCTTAGCCTTGCTCCAGCTGTCTTGTACTTGCTCGAGTTGTTTTTGGCTTGCTCCAGTTGTCTTGGGCTTGCTCCAGTTGTCTTGGCCTTCCTTTAGTTGTCTTGGCCTTGCCTTAGTTGTTTTGCGCTTGCTCCAGGTGTCTTGGTCTTGCTCTGATTGTCGTGGCCTTGCTCCAGTTGTCTTGGCCTTCCTCCAGTTGTTTTGGGCTTGCTCCAGGTGTCTTGGGCTTGCTCCAGTTGTCTTGGCCTTGCTCTTGTCTTCTTGGGCTTGCTCCAGATATCTTGGGCTTGCTCCAGTTTTCATCAGCTTGCTCCAGTTTTCGTGGCCTTGCTCCAGTTGTCTTATACTTGCTGCAGGTGTCTTGGGCTTGCCCCAGTTGTCTTGGGCTTGCTACAGTCATCTTGGGCTTGCTCCAGTTGACTTGACCTTGCTCCAGATGTCTTGGGCTTGCTCCAAATGTCTTGGGCTTGCTCAAATTGTCTTGGGCTTGCTCCCGTTGTATTGGCCTGCTTCAGTTGTATAAGGCTTGCTCCAGTTGTCTTGGGCTTGCTCCAGTTTTCCTGGCCTTGCTCCAGTTGTATTTGGCTTGCTCCAGTTGTCTTTGGCTTGCTCCAGATGTCTTACCCTTACTCCAGCTGTCTCGGACTTGCTCCAGTTGTCTTGGGCTTGCTCCAGATGTCTATGGCTTGCTCCAGTTGTCTTGGCCTTGCTCCAGATGTCTTGGGCTTGCTCCTGTTGTCTTGGGCTTGCTCCAGTTGTCTTGGGCTTGCTCCAGTTGTCTTGGCCATGCTCCAGTTGGCACCACTCCGCAACCAGTTTGCACCACTCCGGAACAAGTTTGCACCACTCCGCAACCAGTTCGCACCACTCCGCAACCAGTTCGCACCACTCCGCAACCAGTAAGCACCACTCCGCAACCAGTTTGCAACACTCCGCAACCAGTTTGCAACACTCCGCAACCAGTTTGCACCACTCCGCAACCCGTTCGCACCACTCCGCAACCAGTTCGCACCACTCTGCAACCTGTTCGCACCACTCCGCAACCAGTTCGCACCACTCTGCAACCTGTTCGCACCACTCCGCAACCAGTTCGCACCACTCTGCAACCTGTTCGCACCACTCCGCAACCAGTTCGCACCACTCTGCAACCTGTTCGCACCACTCCGCAACCAGTTCGCACCACTCTGCAACCTGTTCGCACCACTCCGCAACCAGTTCGCACCACTCTGCAACCTGTTCGCACCACTCCGCAACCAGTTCGCACCACTCTGCAACCTGTTCGCACCACTCCGCAACCAGTTCGCACCACTCTGCAACCTGTTCGCACCACTCCGCAACCAGTTCGCACCACTCTGCAACCTGTTCGCACCACTCCGCAACCAGTTCGCACCACTCTGCAACCTGTTCGCACCACTCCGCAACCAGTTCGCACCACTCTGCAACCTGTTCGCACCACTCCGCAACCAGTTCGCACCACTCTGCAACCTGTTCGCACCACTCCGCAACCAGTTCGCACCACTCTGCAACCTGTTCGCACCACTCCGCAACCAGTTCGCACCACTCTGCAACCTGTTCGCACCACTCCGCAACCAGTTCGCACCACTCTGCAACCTGTTCGCACCACTCCGCAACCAGTTCGCACCACTCTGCAACCTGTTCGCACCACTCCGCAACCAGTTCGCACCACTCTGCAACCTGTTCGCACCACTCCGCAACCAGTTCGCACCACTCTGCAACCTGTTCGCACCACTCCGCAACCAGTTCGCACCACTCTGCAACCTGTTCGCACCACTCCGCAACCAGTTCGCACCACTCCGCAACCCGTTTGCACCACTTCGCAACCAGTTCACACCACTCCGCAACCAGTTTGCACCACTCCACAACCAGTTCGCACCACTCCGCAACCAGTTCGCACCACTCCGCAACAAGCTCGCACCACTCCACAACCATTTCGCACCACTCCACAACCAGTTTGCACCACTCCACAACCAGTTCGCACCACACCGCAACCTGTTCGCACCACACCGCAACCAGTTTGCACCACTCCGCAACCAGTTCGCACCACTCTACAACCAGTTCGCACCACTCCGTGACCAGTTTGCACCGCTGTGCAACCAGTTCGAATCACTCCCAAGCTAGTTCGCACCACTCCGCAACCCGTTTGCACCACTTCGCAACCAGTTTACACCACTCCGCAACCAGTTCGCACCACTGCGCAACCACTTCGCACCACTCCGCAACCAGTTCACACCACTCCGCAATCGGTTTGCACCACTCTGAAACCAGTTTGCACCACCCAAAACCAGTTTGCACCACTCCGCAACCAGTTCCCACCACTCCACAACGACTTCGCACCACTCCGAAACCAGTTCGCACCACTGTGCAACCAGTTCGCACCACTCCGCAACTAGTTCGCACCACTCCGCAACCAGTTTGCACCACTCCGCAATCAGTTCGCACCACATCGCAACCAGTTCGCACCAATTTGCAACCAGTTCACACCACTCTGCAACCAGTTTGCACCACTCCGCAACAAGTTTGCACCACTCCGCAACCAGTGGGCACCACTCCGCAACCAGATTGCACCACATCGCAACCAGTTCACACTACTCCATAACCAGTTTGCACCACTCGGCAACCAGTTCGCACCACTTTGCAGCCAGTTTGCACCACTCCGCAACCAGTTTGCACCACTCTGCAACCAGTTTGCACCACTTTGCAACCAGTTCGCACCACTCCGCAACCTTTTTGCACCACTCCTCAACCAGTTCGCACCACTCCGCAACCAGTTCGCACCAGTCCGTAACCAGTTCGCACCACTCCGCAACCAGTTCGCACCGCTCCGCAACCAGTTCGCACCACTCCGCGACCAGTTCCCACCACTCCGCAACCAGATCGCACCACTCCTAAACAAGTTCTCACCACTCAGCAACCAGTTCGCACCACTCCGCAACCTGTTCGCACCACTCCTCAACCAGTTCGCACCACTCCGCAACCAGTTCGCACCGCTCCGCAACCAGTTCGCACCACTCCGCGACCAGTTCCCACCACTCCGCAACCAGATCGCACCACTCCTAAACAAGTTCTCACCACTCAGCAACCAGTTCGCACCACTCCGCAACCTGTTCGCACCACTCCTCAACCAGTTCGCACCACTCCGCAACCAGTTCGCACCGCTCCGCAACCAGTTCGCACCACTCCGCCACCAGTTCGCACCACTCCGCAACCAGTTCCCACCACTCCGCAACCCGTTTGCACCACTCCGCAACCAGTTCGCACCACTCCGCAACCAGTTTGCACCACTCCGCAACCAGTTCGCACAACTCCGCAACCAGTTCGCACAACTCTGCAGCCAGTTCCCACCACTCCGCAACCAGTTCGTACCACTCTCCAACCGGGTCGCACCACTCCGCAACCCGTTTGCATCACTCTACAACCAGTTCGCATCACTCCGCAACCAGTTCGCACCACTCCGCAACCAGTTCGCACCACTCTGTAACCAGTTCACACCACTCCGCAACCAGTTCGCACCAATCCGCAACCAGTTCGCACCACTCTGCAACCCGTTTGCACCACTTCACAGCCAGATCGCACCACTCCGCAACCAGTTCGCACCGCTCCGCAACCAGTTTGCACCACTCCGCAACGAGTTCGCACCACTCCGTAACCAGTTCGCACCACTCCGCAACCGGTTCGCACCACTCCGCAACCCGTTCGCACCACTCCGCAACCAGTCTGCACCACTCCACAACCAGTTCGCACCACTCGGCAACCAGTTCGCACCACTCTGCAACCAGTTTGCACCACTCTGCAACCAGTTTGCACCACTCTGCAACCAGTTTGCACCACTCTGCAACCAGTTTGCACCACTCTGCAACCAGTTTGCACCACTCTGCAACCAGTTTGCACCACTCTGCAACCAGTTTGCACCACTCTGCAACCAGTTTGCACCACTCTGCAACCAGTTTGCACCACTCTGCAACCAGTTTGCACCACTCTGCAACCAGTTTGCACCACTCTGCAACCAGTTTGCACCACTCTGCAACCAGTTTGCACCACTCTGCAACCAGTTTGCACCACTCTGCAACCAGTTTGCACCACTCTGCAACCAGTTTGCACCACTCTGCAACCAGTTTGCACCACTCTGCAACCAGTTTGCACCACTCTGCAACCAGTTTGCACCACTCTGCAACCAGTTTGCACCACTCTGCAACCAGTTTGCACCACTCTGCAACCAGTTTGCACCACTCTGCAACCAGTTTGCACCACTCTGCAACCAGTTTGCACCACTCTGCAACCAGTTTGCACCACTCTGCAACCAGTTTGCACCACTCTGCAACCAGTTTGCACCACTCTGCAACCAGTTTGCACCACTCTGCAACCAGTTTGCACCACTCTGCAACCAGTTTGCACCACTCTGCAACCAGTTTGCACCACTCTGCAACCAGTTTGCACCACTCTGCAACCAGTTTGCACCACTCTGCAACCAGTTTGCACCACTCTGCAACCAGTTTGCACCACTCTGCAACCAGTTTGCACCACTCTGCAACCAGTTTGCACCACTCTGCAACCAGTTTGCACCACTCTGCAACCAGTTTGCACCACTCTGCAACCAGTTTGCACCACTCTGCAACCAGTTTGCACCACTCTGCAACCAGTTTGCACCACTCTGCAACCAGTTTGCACCACTCTGCAACCAGTTTGCACCACTCTGCAACCAGTTTGCACCACTCTGCAACCAGTTTGCACCACTCTGCAACCAGTTTGCACCACTCTGCAACCAGTTTGCACCACTCTGCAACCAGTTTGCACCACTCTGCAACCAGTTTGCACCACTCTGCAACCAGTTTGCACCACTCTGCAACCAGTTTGCACCACTCTGCAACCAGTTTGCACCACTCTGCAACCAGTTTGCACCACTCTGCAACCAGTTTGCACCACTCTGCAACCAGTTTGCACCACTCTGCAACCAGTTTGCACCACTCTGCAACCAGTTTGCACCACTCTGCAACCAGTTTGCACCACTCTGCAACCAGTTTGCACCACTCTGCAACCAGTTTGCACCACTCTGCAACCAGTTTGCACCACTCTGCAACCAGTTTGCACCACTCTGCAACCAGTTTGCACCACTCTGCAACCAGTTTGCACCACTCTGCAACCAGTTTGCACCACTCTGCAACCAGTTTGCACCACTCTGCAACCAGTTTGCACCACTCTGCAACCAGTTTGCACCACTCTGCAACCAGTTTGCACCACTCTGCAACCAGTTTGCACCACTCTGCAACCAGTTTGCACCACTCTGCAACCAGTTTGCACCACTCTGCAACCAGTTTGCACCACTCTGCAACCAGTTTGCACCACTCTGCAACCAGTTTGCACCACTCTGCAACCAGTTTGCACCACTCTGCAACCAGTTTGCACCACTCTGCAACCAGTTTGCACCACTCTGCAACCAGTTTGCACCACTCTGCAACCAGTTTGCACCACTCTGCAACCAGTTTGCACCACTCTGCAACCAGTTTGCACCACTCTGCAACCAGTTTGCACCACTCTGCAACCAGTTTGCACCACTCTGCAACCAGTTTGCACCACTCTGCAACCAGTTTGCACCACTCTGCAACCAGTTTGCACCACTCTGCAACCAGTTTGCACCACTCTGCAACCAGTTTGCACCACTCTGCAACCAGTTTGCACCACTCTGCAACCAGTTTGCACCACTCTGCAACCAGTTTGCACCACTCTGCAACCAGTTTGCACCACTCTGCAACCAGTTTGCACCACTCTGCAACCAGTTTGCACCACTCTGCAACCAGTTTGCACCACTCTGCAACCAGTTTGCACCACTCTGCAACCAGTTTGCACCACTCTGCAACCAGTTTGCACCACTCTGCAACCAGTTTGCACCACTCTGCAACCAGTTTGCACCACTCTGCAACCAGTTTGCACCACTCTGCAACCAGTTTGCACCACTCTGCAACCAGTTTGCACCACTCTGCAACCAGTTTGCACCACTCTGCAACCAGTTTGCACCACTCTGCAACCAGTTTGCACCACTCTGCAACCAGTTTGCACCACTCTGCAACCAGTTTGCACCACTCTGCAACCAGTTTGCACCACTCTGCAACCAGTTTGCACCACTCTGCAACCAGTTTGCACCACTCTGCAACCAGTTTGCACCACTCTGCAACCAGTTTGCACCACTCTGCAACCAGTTTGCACCACTCTGCAACCAGTTTGCACCACTCTGCAACCAGTTTGCACCACTCTGCAACCAGTTTGCACCACTCTGCAACCAGTTTGCACCACTCTGCAACCAGTTTGCACCACTCTGCAACCAGTTTGCACCACTCTGCAACCAGTTTGCACCACTCTGCAACCAGTTTGCACCACTCTGCAACCAGTTTGCACCACTCTGCAACCAGTTTGCACCACTCTGCAACCAGTTTGCACCACTCTGCAACCAGTTTGCACCACTCTGCAACCAGTTTGCACCACTCTGCAACCAGTTTGCACCACTCTGCAACCAGTTTGCACCACTCTGCAACCAGTTTGCACCACTCTGCAACCAGTTTGCACCACTCTGCAACCAGTTTGCACCACTCTGCAACCAGTTTGCACCACTCTGCAACCAGTTTGCACCACTCTGCAACCAGTTTGCACCACTCTGCAACCAGTTTGCACCACTCTGCAACCAGTTTGCACCACTCTGCAACCAGTTTGCACCACTCTGCAACCAGTTTGCACCACTCTGCAACCAGTTTGCACCACTCTGCAACCAGTTTGCACCACTCTGCAACCAGTTTGCACCACTCTGCAACCAGTTTGCACCACTCTGCAACCAGTTTGCACCACTCTGCAACCAGTTTGCACCACTCTGCAACCAGTTTGCACCACTCTGCAACCAGTTTGCACCACTCTGCAACCAGTTTGCACCACTCTGCAACCAGTTTGCACCACTCTGCAACCAGTTTGCACCACTCTGCAACCAGTTTGCACCACTCTGCAACCAGTTTGCACCACTCTGCAACCAGTTTGCACCACTCTGCAACCAGTTTGCACCACTCTGCAACCAGTTTGCACCACTCTGCAACCAGTTTGCACCACTCTGCAACCAGTTTGCACCACTCTGCAACCAGTTTGCACCACTCTGCAACCAGTTTGCACCACTCTGCAACCAGTTTGCACCACTCTGCAACCAGTTTGCACCACTCTGCAACCAGTTTGCACCACTCTGCAACCAGTTTGCACCACTCTGCAACCAGTTTGCACCACTCTGCAACCAGTTTGCACCACTCTGCAACCAGTTTGCACCACTCTGCAACCAGTTTGCACCACTCTGCAACCAGTTTGCACCACTCTGCAACCAGTTTGCACCACTCTGCAACCAGTTTGCACCACTCTGCAACCAGTTTGCACCACTCTGCAACCAGTTTGCACCACTCTGCAACCAGTTTGCACCACTCTGCAACCAGTTTGCACCACTCTGCAACCAGTTTGCACCACTCTGCAACCAGTTTGCACCACTCTGCAACCAGTTTGCACCACTCTGCAACCAGTTTGCACCACTCTGCAACCAGTTTGCACCACTCTGCAACCAGTTTGCACCACTCTGCAACCAGTTTGCACCACTCTGCAACCAGTTTGCACCACTCTGCAACCAGTTTGCACCACTCTGCAACCAGTTTGCACCACTCTGCAACCAGTTTGCACCACTCTGCAACCAGTTTGCACCACTCTGCAACCAGTTTGCACCACTCTGCAACCAGTTTGCACCACTCTGCAACCAGTTTGCACCACTCTGCAACCAGTTTGCACCACTCTGCAACCAGTTTGCACCACTCTGCAACCAGTTTGCACCACTCTGCAACCAGTTTGCACCACTCTGCAACCAGTTCGCACCACTCCGCAACCAGTGCGAACCACTCCGCAACCAGTTGGCACCACTCCATAACCAATTCGCACCACTCCGCAACCACTTCGCACCACTCCGCAACTAGTTTGCATCACTCTGCAACCAGTTCGCACCACTCCGTAACCAGTTCACACCACTCTGCAACTAGTTCGCACCACTCGCAACCCGTTCGCACCAATCCGCAACTAGTTCGCACTACTCTGCAACCAGTTCGCACCACTCCGTAACCAGTTCGCACCACTCCGCAACCAGTTCGCACCACTCTGCATCCAGTTCGCACCACTCCGCAACGAGTTTGCACCACTCTGAAACCAGTTCTCACCACTCCGCAACCAGTTCACACCACTCCGCAATCAGTTTGCACCACTCCACAACCAGTTCACACCACTCCGCAACCAGTTCGCACCACTCTGCAACCAGTTCGCACCACTCCACAACCAATTCGTACCACTCTGCAACCAGTTCTCACCACTCCGCAACCAGTGCGTGTGAGTGTGTGTAAGTGCGTGTAAGTGCGTATACGTTTGCGTAAGTGTGTGTAAGTGTGTGTGAGTGCGTGTAAGTGCGTGTAACTACGTGTAAGTGCATGTAAATGCGTGTGAGTGCGTGTCAATGCGTGTGAGTATGAAGAAGTGCGTGTGAGTGTGCGTAAGTGCGTGTAAGTGCGTGTAAGTGTGTGTAAGTCTGTCTTAGTGCGTGCAAGTGCGTGTAAGTGCGTGTACCAGCGTGTGAGTGCGTGTAAGTGTATGTAAGTGGGTGTAAGTGCGTGTAAGTGCGTGTAAGTGTGTGTAAGTGTGTGCAAGTGCGTGTAAGTGCGTGTAAGTTTGTGCAAGTGCGTGTGAGTCCGTGTAAGTGCATGTGAGTGCGTGTAAGTCCGTATAAGTGCGTGTAAGTGCGTTTAAGTACGTGTAAGTATGTGTTAGTCTGTGTACGTGCGTGTGAGTGTGTGTAAGTACGTGTAAGTGTGTGTAAGTGTGTGCAAGTGTGTGCAAGTGCGTGAGAGTGCTTGTAAGTATGTGAGAGTGCGTGTAAGTGCGTGTAAGTGCGTGTGAGTGCGTGTAAGTGTGTGTTAGGGTATGTGAGTGGTGTAAGTGCGTGTAAGTGCATATAAGTATGTGTAAGTGTGTATATGTGTGTGTAAGCATGTGTAAGTATGTGTAAGTGCGTGTAAGTGCGTGTAATTACATGTGAGTACGTGTAAGTGCGTGTGAGTGCGTGTAAGTGTGTGTGAGTGCGTGTAAGTGCATGTAAGTCCGTGTAAGTGTGTGTAAGTCTGTGTAAATGAGTGTAAGTGGGTGTGAGTGTGTGTAAGTGTGAGTAAGTGCGTGTAAGTCCAAGTAAGTGCGTGTGAGTGTGTGCAAGTGTGTGTAAGTGCGTGTAAGTACGTGTAAGTGAGTGGAAGTACGTGTAAGTGCGTGTAAGTGCGTGTAAGTGCGTGTAAGTGTGTGGAAGTCATGTAAGTGCGTGTAAGTGCGTGTAAGTGCGTGTGAGTGCGTGTAAGTATATGTAAGTGCGTTTAAGTGCGTGTAAGTCGGTGTATGTTCGTGTAAGTGCATGTAAGTGTGTGTAAGTGTGTATAAGTGTGTGTAAGTGCGTGTAAGTGCGTGTAAGTGTGTGGAAGTCATGTAAGTGCGTGTAAGTGCGTGTAAGTGCGTGTGAGTGCGTGTAAGTATATGTAAGTGCGTTTAAGTGCGTGTAAGTCGGTGTATGTTCGTGTAAGTGCATGTAAGTGTGTGTAAGTGTGTATAAGTGTGTGTAAGTGTGTGTGAGTGCGTGTAACTGTGTGTAAAAGCGTGTAAGTATGTATAAGTACGTGAATGTACGTGTAAGTCCGTGTGAGTGTGTAAGTGTGTGTGAGTACGTGTATGTCTTTGTAAGTGCGTATAAGTGTGTGTAAGTGTGTGCAAGTGCGTGTAAGTGCGTGTAAGTGCGTGTAAGTGCGTATAAGTGTGTGGAAGTGCGTGTAAGTGCATGTAAGTGTGTGGATGTGTGTATAAGTACGTGTTTGTGCGTATCAGTGTGTGTGAGTATGTGTAAGTGCATGTAAGTGCGTGTAATTTTGGGTCAGTATGTGTGAGTACGTGTAAGTGTGTGTAAGTGCGTGTAAGTGTGTGTAAGTGAGCGTAAGTCCGTGTAAGTGTCTGTAAGTGTGTGTAAGTACGTGTAAATGCATACAAGTGCGTGTGAGTACGTGTAAGTGGGAATGAGTGCGTATAAGTGCGTGTGAGTGCGTCTCAGTGTGTATAAGTAGGTGTAAGTGTGTGTAGGTGCATGTAAGTGTGTGTAAGTGTGTCTAAGTACGTGTAAGAGCGTGTAAGTGCGTGTAAATGCGTGTGAGTGCATGTGAGTACGTGTAAGTACGTGTGAGTGCGTGTGAGTGCGTGTAAGTGCGTGTAAGAATGTGTAAGTGCATGTATGTGCTTGTGAGTGCGTGTAAGTGCGTGTAAGTGCGTGTAAGTGCGTGTAAGTGCATGTAAGTATGTGCAAGTACGTGTAAGTGTGTGTAAGTGCGTGTAAGTGTGTGAAAGTGCGTGGAAGTGCATGTAAGTGCACGTAAGTACGTGAAAGTACGTGTAAGCGCGTGTAAGTGCGTATACGTACATGTGAGTACGTGCAAGTGTGTGTAAGTGAATTCAAGTGCGTGTAAGTCCGTATAAGTCCGTGTAAGTACGTGTAACTGTGAGTAAGTGTGTATAAGTACATATGAGTGCGTGTAAGTGTGTGTAAATGGGTGTAAGTGTGTGTAAGTGTGTGTGAGTGCGTGTAAGTATGTGAAAGCATGTGGAAGTGCGTGTAAGTGCGTGTAAGTGCGTGTAAGTGCGTTTAAGTGCGTATAAGTGTGTATAAGTGCGTGTAAGTGTACGTAAGTGTGTGTAGTACGTGTAAGTGTGTGGAAGTGCGTGCAAGTGTATGTATGTGCGTGTAAGTGGGTGTGAGTGCGTGTAAGTGCATGTCAGTACGTGTACATTTGTGTAAGTACGCGTGAGTGTGTGTAATAGTGCGTAAGTGTGTGTAAATGCGTGCAAGTGCGTGTAAGTCCGTGTTAGTGTGTGTGTAAGTGTGTGTAAGTGCGTGTAAGTACATGTAAGTGCGTGTGAGTATTTGTAAGTACGAATGAGTGTGTGTAAGTGCGTGTGAGTTTGTGTAAGTGTGTATAAGCGCATGTAAGTACGTGTAGGTACGTGTAAGTGTGTGTACGTGTGTCTAAGTGCATGTAAGTGCGTGTAAGTACGTGTGAATGCGTGTGAGTGCGTGTAAGTGCGTGTAAGTGCGTATAAATGCGTGTGAGTACGTGTAAGTGTGTATAAGTATGTGTACGTGTGTATAAGTACGTGTAAGTGTGTGTAAGTACGTGTGAGTCTGTTTAAGTGCATGCTAGTGCGTGCAAGTTCCTGTAAGTGCGTGTGAGTGCGTGTAAGTGCGTGTAAGTGCATGTAAGTGCGTGTAAGTACGTGTAAGTGTGTGCAAGTACTTGTAAGTGTGTGTGTGTGTGTGTGAGAGTGTGTGTAAGTACGTGAAAGTGTGTGCAAGCACGTATAAGTGCGTGTACGTACGTGTAAGTATGTGTGAGTGTGTGTAAGTGTGAGTAAGTGCGTGTAAGTGCGTGTAAGTGCGTGTAAGTGCGTGTAAGTGCGTGTAAGTGCGTGTAAGTGCGTGTAAGTGCGTGTAAGTGCGTGTAAGTGCGTGTAAGTGCGTGTAAGTGCGTGTAAGTGCGTGTAAGTGCGTGTAAGTGCGTGTAAGTGCGTGTAAGTGCGTGTAAGTGCGTGTAAGTGCGTGTAAGTGCGTGTAAGTGCGTGTAAGTGCGTGTAAGTGCGTGTAAGTGCGTGTAAGTGCGTGTAAGTGCGTGTAAGTGCGTGTAAGTGCGTGTAAGTGCGTGTAAGTGCGTGTAAGTGCGTGTAAGTGCGTGTAAGTGCGTGTAAGTGCGTGTAAGTGCGTGTAAGTGCGTGTAAGTGCGTGTAAGTGCGTGTAAGTGCGTGTAAGTGCGTGTAAGTGCGTGTAAGTGCGTGTAAGTGCGTGTAAGTGCGTGTAAGTGCGTGTAAGTGCGTGTAAGTGCGTGTAAGTGCGTGTAAGTGCGTGTAAGTGCGTGTAAGTGCGTGTAAGTGCGTGTAAGTGCGTGTAAGTGCGTGTAAGTGCGTGTAAGTGCGTGTAAGTGCGTGTAAGTGCGTGTAAGTGCGTGTAAGTGCGTGTAAGTGCGTGTAAGTGCGTGTAAGTGCGTGTAAGTGCGTGTAAGTGCGTGTAAGTGCGTGTAAGTGCGTGTAAGTGCGTGTAAGTGCGTGTAAGTGCGTGTAAGTGCGTGTAAGTGCGTGTAAGTGCGTGTAAGTGCGTGTAAGTGCGTGTAAGTGCGTGTAAGTGCGTGTAAGTGCGTGTAAGTGCGTGTAAGTGCGTGTAAGTGCGTGTAAGTGCGTGTAAGTGCGTGTAAGTGCGTGTAAGTGCGTGTAAGTGCGTGTAAGTGCGTGTAAGTGCGTGTAAGTGCGTGTAAGTGCGTGTAAGTGCGTGTAAGTGCGTGTAAGTGCGTGTGAGTACGTGTAAGTGTGTATATGTGCATGTATGTACGTGTAAGTCCATGTAAGTGTGTGTAAGTGTGAGTAAGTGCGTGTAAGTGCGTGTAAGTGCATGTGAGTGCGAGTAAGTACGAATGAGTATGTGTACGTACGTGTGAGTACGTGGAAGTGTGTGTATGTGCGTGTACGTTCATGTAGGTGCGTGTAAGTGTGTGTAAGTGTGTCTAAGTGTGTGTGAGTGCCTGTATTTGCGTGTAAATACGTGTGAGTGCGTGTAAGTGTGTGTAAGTACGTGTAAGTGCGTGTAAGTGTACGTGAGAGCGTCTAAGTACGTTTTAGTGCGTGTAAGTGTGTGTAAGTACGTGTAAGTGCGCGTAAGTGCGTGGATGTGTGTGTAAGTGTTTGTAAGTACGTGTAAGTGCTTGTAAATGTGTGTGAGTGCTTGTAAGTACGTTTGAGTGCGTGTAAGTACGTGTGAGTGTGTGTAAGTGCGTGTAAGTGTGTGTAAGTGCGTGTAAGTGCGCGTGAGTGCCTGTAAGTGCATGTAAGTGCGTATAAGTATGTGTAAATGCGTGCAAGTGTGTATAAGTGTGTATATGTGCATGAAATTGCGTGTAAGTGTGTGAAAGTGTGTGTAAGTGCGTGTAAGTGTGTGTACGTTTGTGTAAGTGCGGGTAAGTGCATGTGAGTGCGTGTAAGTGCGTGTAAGTGCTTATAAGTTTGTTTTAGTGTGTGTGTGTGTGTGTGTAAGTGTGTGTAAGTGTGTGTAAGTGTGTGTAAGAGCATGTAAAAACGTGTAAGTGTGTGTAAGTGTGTGTAAGTGCGTGTAAGTGTGTGGAAGTGTGTGTAAGTGCGTGTAAGTACGTGTAAGTGTGTGTAAATGTGTGTGAGTACGTGTAAGTACGTTTGAGTGCGTGTAAGTATGTGTGCGTGTGTGTAAGTGCGTGTAAGTGTGCATAAGTGCCTGTAAGTGCGTGTGAGTGCGTGTAAGTGCGTGTAAGTGCGTGTAAGTACGTATAAGTACATGTAAGTGCGTGCAAGTGAGTGTAAGTGCGTGCATGTGCGTGAAAGTGCGTCTAAGTGTGTGAAACTGTGTGTAAGTGCGTGTAAGTGTGTGTGAATGTGTGTAAGTGCGGGTAAGTGCATGTGAGTGTGTGAAAGTGTGTGTAAGTGCATGTAAGTTTGCGTAAGTGTGTGTGAGTGTGTGTGAGTACGTGTAAGTGCGTGTAAGTACGTATAAGTGCATGTAAATGTGTGTGAGTGCGTGTAAGTATGTATAAGTACGAATAAGTGCGTGTGAGTGTGTGTAAGTGCGTGCAAGTGCGTGTAAGTACGTGTACATGCGTGTGAGTGCGTGTAAGTGTGTGTGAGTGGGTGTAAGTGCGTGTAAGTGCGTGTAAGTGTGTGTAAGTGCATGCAAGTGCGTGTAAGTGTGTGTAAGTGTGTCTAAGTACGTATAAGTGTGTGTAAGTACGTGTGAGTACGTGTAAGTGCGTGTAAGTGCGTGTAGGTGCACGTAAGTACGTGTTAGTCCGTGTGCGTGTGTGTGAGTGTGTGTAATTACGTGTAAGTGTGTGTAAGTGTGTGCAAGTGTGTGCAAGTACGTGAAAGTGCTTGTAAGTACGTGAGAGTGCGTGTAAGTACGTGTAAGTGCGTGTGAGTGCGTGTAAGTGCATGTAAGTGTGTGTGAGTGGTGTAAGTGCGTGTAAGTGCATTTAAGTATGTGTAAGTACGTGTATGTGTGTGTAAGCGTGTGTAAGTATGTGTAAGTGCG